>JAPZVO010001579.1:0-16038 GCA_029962745.1 Echinometra lucunter | reverse complement strand
TTAAAGGCATTGGCTAACATTGTTATGATTTTTAAAAAATCTCATTTTATTACTTAAAAATGGGATAAACATTAGGGTTATAGTGTAAAAATAACAGTGTGAAAGTTTCAGAGCATAATATCCACGGGAAGTATTTTTAAATATTAGAAATTTGAACCAATGTTTGAAAAATATACGAGGGTCGGTTGCATAGACCCAACGTAAGGAGTGCGCATGCGCACATGACTCAACGGACCGCACTGTGTGTATTGACGTATCACGCGGCGGAAGGCAAGTAACGGTATTTTTGAATTCGCGCAAACGGTCCTCTTGGTTCAGTGTCTCTCGAGACGAAAGCTAATAAAATCGTGGTTTGCGTCTAACTTACATCTTTTCCTTCCAAATTATGGTTGGTTTCAGGGTTTTTGAGTACAAATACAAGTACTCATACACATGTTTCATCTTAGTTTGAGAATTTTTTAAATCAGCTGCTCACAAAGTTAGCCAATGCCTTTAATAAAATGTCTTGCATTCTGTTTTGATGACTGACATGTTTTTTCAAAGTTAATTTACCATCACAAGTGCGTCCATCTGCATTCAGTTGATATCCAGCATTACAAGTACAGGTGTATGATCCATCGTTGTTTGTACAACCTCCATTAGTAGCATCACATGGGGGAGGGTCAGCGGCACATTCATTCACATCTGAATTAATAAAATGGATTTTTTTTTTCTTTGTCAATGGGTGATTTTCATGATAGAAGAAAAAAGTGGATTCTCCATCCGTAAACACTAATAATAAATATGTATTAAAAATGCACCATTAGATAACGTATAATTCCCATTCATGGAAATCATCTTACCTTCTGCACATGTTGAACCCGTATAACTAGATGTACAACTACAAGCGCTGTCATCACAGGAACCGCCATTGAGACATGTCACCCCATTGCACATCTCTGAAAAGAATTATAAGAGGAGGTTGATCAATGTCAGTTATGGAAAGCAGTCCATTCCATTATACTACTACTACTACTGCTAGCTACTACTATTACTATTACTATAACTACTACTATTACTCCTACTACTCCCACTACTACTTCTACTAGTAATGTAATGCTAACCTTCTGTATCAGTACAGGGATCACTCTGTTTCTGTAGGCAATGGATTAATGATAATAATAATGATGATAAAGAATAATGATAATGCTAAGAATGATCATCATAATAAAAATAATCATCCTCACAATAATAATCATAATCAGGATTATAATGATAATAATATTAATAAAAATAGAGATAATCATAATGATATAACATAATAGTAATACTACTACTGATGGTGGTGATGATAATAATAATAATGATAATAATGAAAATAAATAATAATAATGATAATAATAATAATAATAATAATAATAATAATAATAATAATAATGATATTTTGGATCAGAAATTAATTCTTCAGGATCGGCTTAAAGGCCTTCATGTGATCATGTATCTTTAACTATTTCAGAATGTCACCTGTATGTCATACTATTTGGAAAATGACGTCACTTTTTATGATGACACTTTCCGAATAGTTCACTATTTTTTAAATGACATCACAGTATGCAAAATCTATGTGCAAAATTAAAGTGCGCACCATGAGCAACTCTTGCGGCGTCACGGCTACTGAGTTTCTCAATTTCTGATTACTTTACAGTTTAACCATATATTGTTTAGTGCCATGGTGCTTTCAATAAGATATAAATTTAAAATAAAGAATATGAGCACAAGACCCCCGAAATGGCAAGAGAGAATATAAAGTAAGCCATTGTAATATTTCATTCTTTAGTTTAAATTTTGATCCATAATATAAAACAAACTATACTCTGCCATAATTTAGAGTTTTCTATGGGCCTCAGTGCCTCCAATATTACTATCTACTTTGGGGCTGGGCCCCTCAGTTAAAAGTACTATTTCGGAGCCACCTCTTGCCCATAGTTTTAGCTAGAAGGCAAAGTATATTTGTATATAACAGTAACAATAATGATAATCACAGTAATGATAATAATAGTTATATTAATGATAATCATCATCCCCATTATACGTGTTATCATTCTCATCACGAATAACAATGAATACAATATTGCTATTGATGCAGTGATGCTCATATCCACCCCCCCTATCTTTTTTTTTCTCGTTTGTCTCAACATGTCTCGACAGCAAATTCTAAAATTTATTTGAATTACACAGAGAAGGGGTGTTAACAGAGAAAAGATGATTTATTGTGTATTTAAGAGTATTTTGTATAATTAATGGGAAAAATAAGAAGAGAGAATTAGTAATGTATTTTTGATATCACCCTATGTTTAGCTGGGCCTCATCGATTGGGTGCAGTATTCAAGGATATTTCTCCAATGAATTAATCGCTAGATACTCCTACGTGGCATTTAGAGTATGTCTGGTTTATTGCCAGGCTTGAAACCACGACCTTATCATTTCCTGTCAAGTGCTTAAATACTGTACAATATGTCGAAGACACCTCCAAATCTATAACTCCTTATTATGTTTCACCAATACATTGTTACTCCCTAATAATGTTATCCTAAAATACTTGATTATATCTGCTCAGCATAAATGCAGAAAAGCAAAATCTCACCATCACAAGTGCTTCCATCTGCATTCAGTTGATATCCTTCATTACAAGTACAGGTGTATGAGCCGTCACTGTTTGTACAACCTCCATTTGTAGCATCACACGGGCTAGTGTCGGCAGCACATTCATTCACATCTGTAAGTACAGGAAGAGAATACAATTAAACCATCTGAA
The DNA here is from genome assembly GCA_029962745.1 of Echinometra lucunter. Lineage (NCBI taxonomy): Eukaryota > Metazoa > Echinodermata > Echinoidea > Camarodonta > Echinometridae > Echinometra > Echinometra lucunter. Next base: position 13,244 of record JAPZVO010001579.1, on the reverse strand, counting down.
ATTCTGCAAGTGACACATTTTGGCCACCAGAGATAGAGTGCACATGTTTGGTTACACTGGATCAGTCTTCTGATACATCTACCGAGTCCTTCTGCAGCCGCCTTGCACCAATCAAGTTTGTTATCCCTTCAATTGAAATGCCTCTTTTTACTTGTATGAGCTAAGTTCATTTTTATTGCGCTCTCAAGAATCAATAATGACGATACTCTGCAAAGAAGACTGTACTCAATGGAAAAGGAAGAGGGGCAGACTGATCATAGGAAAAATAGGAGGTTTCATCACAGACCAGCCGGTATCCAAGTAAAAAAGGGGCTGGTTTAACTCAAAAGTGCTTGGTCAACAACAGCAACAACAGCTAGGAAATAAATATGAAAAACAAAATAAAACAAATGGAAAAAAAAATTATCAAAAAAGACAGAAAAAAGGGCATTATAGTATGATAGTTATACTATAGAATGACCCTATGAAAACCGACCATGTAGAGTTTTCCTTACGGGAATTAAGCCTGACATTTTTGTCCAATGACTGGTTATTTTGTGATTATGAAAATGTAAACTTTCTGCACTGTTATGCGGCCATTCATGACTGATGCATGTTAACCAAGCCCCAAGCGGGTCAAGCATTCTGAAGATAATTTTTCTTTACAACGAGTCCTGCAAATGACCAAAAGTGTCGAAGTTTTGGGCTTGCTTGCAAAAATTAAATTCTGAACAGTTTAATTTGAGCAAGAGAGAGGACTACAGTGCACCTGTACACCTATAAAGGTAAGACATCATGTCATGTATGATGATCATCATAATCAAGGTCAATTGGAAAATTTGGGAATTATCTTATACAAGGTTGAGTGGAATGGTCACATCAAATTTCCCTTATCTGAATTTGCTGTGAAACATTCAATGTTTATATAATTATATCACAAAACATACGAACCACAGAATTCAGGAATGCTATATACTTTCCAGTTTTCTTAATACTGACATTGACTGATCTCTGTTTCAATATTATTTCTATCATTTTCATCAATAAGTTTTACAAGTACTCTGATGTCTGAAGTAATGAGTTTACTTCAGAACCATAGTGTGACCTCCTGCATTAAAATTTGAGATAATTAAGTTTTTCAGAAAATCTGTTTTCCTAAACTTCTTATACATCATGGCAAGAAAACTAGATGAATCCTTGACCGCGCACGGTCGAAATTTATGCCTCCGCCATTGCCAGATCAGAAATACACTGTACATGGCACATTCATGTTAATTTATTTTCATTTATACAATGACATCTTTGACCTTGTGACCCCCAAATCCAATGAGACCATTGCCCTTTCCATATTCATACATGAGCCAAGTCTGAAGTTGAACCATCGCAGAGTTGTTGCTTTATCGCAAGAACAAGCAAGTTTCATGTATATGAACTCTATGTATGACTTTTGACCTTTTGACCGTGAGACCCCAAAATCTGATCAGATCACTGTCCCTCCCACATGCATACCTGAGCCAAGTTTGAAGTTATCGCGAGAACGAACCATTTCTATGTACATAATGACCTCTGTGACCTTTGACAATTGACCGTGAGACCCCAAAATCTATTCAGATCATTGTCCCTCCCACAATATGCATACACAAGCCAAGTTTGAAGTTGATCCATCAAACGGTTCTTAAGTTATCGTGAGAACGAAAAACGGGATGGACGGGACGGACGACCCGAAAACATAATGCCTCCGGCACCCACCTATGGTGGGTGGAGGCATAAAAATTGATAACTCTATTCATTTAATATACTGGTGTCCTTTTTTGAACAACTTGAACAAATCTTTTCATCTTTTGTACCAATTTTGAGTGATGTGGTAATGGTAAATGTAATAAGATTGAGAAATGCAACATCAAGGATATAGTGTCCAAAAATGCTACATTTAGAATAACAACCCCCCCCCCCCCGAATCTCATGATATATTGCTAAGCCTCTGATTATTTCATACATGTAACATAAAATGATGATGAGCATAAGTTGTAATATTACTTTTCGTTATGTCATATTCCCCATTTATGATGACTGCTCAGTGTACACTTACCATCACAAGTGCTTCCATCTGCATTCAGTTGATATCCTTCATTACAAGTACAGGTGTATGAGCCGTCACTGTTTGTACAACCTCCATTTGTAGCATCACAAGGGCCAGGGTTAGCAGCACATTCATCCACATCTGAGTTTCACAAAAAAAAACAAAAAAAAAAAAACATTTTTAAGTCAGTGATAGGATGGCGATGAAAGCAAAAATAATCATTTATAAACATTTATTTGAAAGTATGAACTTCAAAATGTGGCATAAAACTAATATGATTCTATGATAATTAATTGTCTCACCGTCAGCACATGTTGAACCTGTATAGGCAGATGTACACATACAAGTGTTGTCAACACAAGAACCACCGTTCAGACATAGTCCGCTACCGCAACTCACTGAAGAGAAATAAAAGATTAGAAGCAAAGATTATTTCCTGAATTAGAAATGCAGGCTGTAATAACTGATATTAATTTTAGTATTTTCCTTTTGTTGCTTTCATGACATGATAATTCCCTGTCCGTGTTCTTTTAATGTATGAACATCTTAAATATTTGTCATTTTTTTTCCTCTGTACGAAATGTGGATGAGTAGAAATGTATGAAGTGCTTTTTGAAACGTACCGTCACAAGTGCTGCCGTCTGCATTTAATTGATATCCTTCATTACAAGAACAGGTGTATGATCCATCGTTGTTCGTGCAACCTCCGTTAGTAGTGTCACAAGAGCTGGTGCCAGCATTACATTCATTCACATCTGTAAGTAAGATACAGAACAGAAAAAGCTACAAATATATATCTGCCTGAAAATCTTTAATTAATTAAGTGCAAGCTCAGGTTTTCAATTCTTTGATGTCCCTTACATTACCAAGTATTATGGAGTTACAGTGATAGGGATATCAACTATATATAATGATCATATCTGCAAGAATAATACGTGAGTGATACTATGCAGGATGAAATAATTTCATTTTTACATATTTTACAACTAACTTTATGGACTATCTTTCACAATTAATCTAGGACACACAGGAATATCATTAAAGGAGAATGAAACCCTGGTGAAAAATCATTTTTAATGAAAGGGATGAAAGAGAGAACCAATTTTCAAGAAGCTCCATAAAAAACAGTTACAAAATGAGAAAGTTATGAAAGTTTGAAAATTCCCAATTTACTTTCTACAGTGATCCCCAAGTTGGCATTGTTGCTTCAAAATGGCAGGTTTCTGTCTTGTACACAAAATTTCATATTTCCTCCATTACCTCTAAAAATGCAGCTTGTATTTTTGTGAACTCAGAATATGTTGTGTCAAATACATTTTCCCATGACATATCTTGAGCTGGACGAATGGAAGCCATTTTGCCTTTACTTATAGACTAAAAGGCTTGCAATGAACCTAAATTTTGATTTAGTATTCTCATTTTATCATTATTCCAGACCTCAATAAGGATAACTTTACCTGTTTAAAATTTCATATTTAAGGAAAAATATGATTTCTTCCATAATTAGGTCGCAGCCTGGAATTGGCTTTAATTTGAATAGTCTGATATGGTGGCAGCAGTGGGATACAAAATGATGTTGTTTAATCTACAGAATCAAACCAAAGTGCAACTATTGGGGGGGGGGGAGGGGGGTAGTGTTGCATACCGGTAGTTATAAAGAAAAATGAATGGCATTATGTTCAATTGCTCATTATACATGACTTATCAAAGGTAGAATACCATCACAGGTGCTCCCGTCTGCATTCAATTCATATCCAGCATTACAAGTACAGGTGTATGATCCATCGTTGTCTGTACAACCTCCATTTGTAGCATCACATGGATTAGGGTCAGCGGCACATTCATCCACATCTAAACATGAGGGTAAAGAAAACATCCTCTGAGCACACATGGAAATGACTCTGGAGATAAATAAAATCTATTTGTCACTTTATGATTTGAAGTGACATCCCCAGATGACATTAGATTTTAAGAAACTTTTATTACACAGTAGATTTCTAGACAATTCATATGGACTGTTTTCAGTTTCCAATTCAGATCTGTTGTGTGTTGTTGCAAAATTGTCATTTTTTAAAGTTTACAAGCCATGAAATTTGGTGCACAACTCATTTGGCATGTTTGGTAACAATGATGCAGTGATATCGCAACATACTTTAAGTTTTCAGCGTTTGAAGGCATGCAACATCAATTTTATTCGTTACCAAACATGCCAAATGAGTTGTGCACCAAATTTCATGCTTGAGTGAGCAAGAGGTGAAAATGGCAAAAACTGCATTTTTTACATCTTTTGCACCGTGGAATTGATCAAATGCAGAGGAATTCATGTTTTGGAAGGTGTTTGCAGCTTTTACAATTGATACCGATCAATTCACGGTTGAATGAACACATAATAAAAACAAAATATCACCATGTTGAAATTATTGCCTTATTTTTGTGCACTAAAAATCTTATTGATAATTTCTTTAACATGTTTATATGACCGGTGTACATGTATCAATGATCTCATACCATTTAATTGAAAGTTCACGCTTCAATGAGCACGTGGGACTGTAAAAGCTCTTCTTTCACTTATCGACCACAATTCAGTTGGTTAATCATCATAAGTCTTCTTGGGGAGTTCCTCTGATTTGATTTTCATCCAAATCCCAATCTCTTACGCTTTAGTGAGCAAAAGAGACAAGAAAATTATGCAAATGAGCACAAAGTTTAGGGCTTTGTCCTTGCTCCATGCCGCATCGGATACTTAATTTGGTGCAAGATCTTGTTAGTTACTGACCTCCTGAAGATAAGTGATAATTTTCATGAAATAACTCCCAGTAGAATGAACAATAATCATCGATGAAAATAAGCCAACTTTCACTTTTGTTAAAATTCTGCTCCCTAACTGTACAGAGTGTCAATGGAAGGGGAAATAAAAGATTAAAAAAATAAAATCTGGCCTATTTTCATTATTATTGTTCAATCTACTGTGAGTGTTTTCATGAAATTTGGCATATATCTCCTTGAGGTGATATTTGTCATGTTCACTGAAGCGTGACTGAAGGGTTTGCCCTGAATTTCCAGGAAATGTAGCTGAGAAGTGTAGCTACATGATTCTATGTTCAGATTTCATCAAAGGTTCCTGATCGAAAAAGTACAACGATATGTTTTGGGGGGAACTTATTTTTTGTTTTGTATTTAGATACATTTATATACATATATGACTGAACTGTTTCCAGTTTGGAGTATTTAGTTCAGTGAAGCCTTGCATCACTCTTTCAGTTTTCCATTTTACAGCTGGAAATATAAAACCTATCATGGCCCTGTTGATGTCATATTTCAGAGTTTTCATGTCATATTTTTGTAACTGAGGAGTCACTTGAATGACTAACAAATTAAGGTAAGCAAGCACAAACCTCAAGCAACGTGATTCTGACAACACATTTTGCCTTTTACCCCTTAACTGTCAGACATTTGACAAGAAATTCCAAATCCATAAAACCTCAGTATTTGAAATTCATTTGTCTCACATGTTTGTTGAAACATGTGATTTAGACCATATCAAACAGAATTCTACGAAGGTGATGCATGCACAGCACAGGAAATCTTATCAGCATGTTTGATCATATGTATGACTATCCTTGAACAAAGTAGGGAATAACTATATCAATAAAGATGCATCTTGTGTTAATAACTAGTACTAGAAGCAGCAATGGTAATGCATGCTGCATCCTGTCTTTTGCTGAAGATTAGCAGAAATACTAATTTGGACATACCATCACAGGTGCTTCCATCTGCATTCAGTTGATATCCATCATTACAAGTACAGGTGTATGATCCTTCGCTGTTCACACAACCTCCATTTGTAGCATCACATGGATTAGGGTCAGCGGCACATTCATTCACATCTGTGGGTGTAGGATATGGAAATGTAGGAATATTCACCAGAGAACATAGTGAATGAATTAATGACACACATAATTCCCCCTACTTTGGCAGCACTTAAACACTTTGCCCCTATGGGCCTGCCCTGTCCTTCTTTTCTCTCTGCCTTTTGCTCGACCACACATATTCTCAGGGTGGACTTTCCCTTTTATTATCCACATTACTGTATGTTTTGTTTTTCCTTTTCTTGTAATGTTTGTATATATCTATATAGATTCTTGTTCTCTTTTGTTTTTGTTTGTTTTTTTTTTGAACAAAATTTGTTTCTCTTTGTTTTAAGTATCCAAATCTGTGCTTTGTATTACCTTGTATATTTTTCTGATTTTTAATGTGGAGAATCAATAAATGAAAAAATGAAATAGTGGTATTAAGAATAATTCTAAATCATCCACTGGGAAAATTCCAATGACACATTCCTATGTGTCTCATAATTTCATAAATCACAGTGTTCTTAATGATTATGATTGAGCCATCTTTAATAAATGTCTTGCATTCTGTTTTGATGACTGACATGTTTTTTCAAAGTTAATTTACCATCACAAGTGCGTCCATCTGCATTCAGTTGATATCCAGCATTACAAGTACAGGTGTATGATCCATCGTTGTTCGTACAACCTCCATTTGTAGCATCACATGGATTAGGGTCAGCAGCACATTCATTCACATCTGAATTAATAAAATGGAATGATTTTTTTTCTTTGTCAATGGTGATTTTCATGACAGAAGAAAAAAGTGGATTCTACATCACTAATAATAAATAGGTAAATGCACCATTAGATAATGTATAATTCCCATCCATGGAAATCATCTTACCTTCTGCACATGTTGAACCCATATAACTAGATGTACAACTACAAGCGTTGTCAACACAGGAACCGCCATTAAGGCATGTCACCCCATTGCACATCTCTGTAAAGAATTATAAGAGGAGGTTGATCAATATCAGTTATGAAAAGCAGTCCATTCCATTCATGATGATACATCAATACTGATATTACTACTACTACTACTACTACTACTACTACTACTACTACTACTACTACTACATTATACTACTAGTGCTACTACTATAACTATTACTATTACTATTCCTCCTCCTACTACTACTACTACTACTTATGCTAGTAAGGTAATGCTAACCTTCTGAATCAATACAGGGATCACTCTGTTTCTGTAGGCAATGGATTAATGATAATGATAATGATAATACAGAATAATGATAATGTTAAGAATGATCAACAAAAATAATCATCCTCACAATAAAAATTAGGATTATAATGATAATAATATCAATAATAGAGATAATGATAATGATAATAATAATAATGATAACAATGATCATATTTTGGATCAGAAATTAATTCTCCAGGATCGGCTTAAAGACCTTCACGTGATCATATGTATTTTCAACTATTTCAGAATGTCACCTGCATGTCATACTTTTTGGAATGTGACGTCACTTTTTATGATGATATTTAACGAATAGTACACTGTTTTGGAAATGACATCACAGTATGCAAACTCTATATGCGAAATGAAATATTCTGCAGGCATACCAGGGCACGAGTGCACACCATGGGCAACTCTTGCGGCGTCACAGCTACTGCGTTTCTCAATTTCTGATTACTTTTAAATTTAACTATATATTGTTAGGTGCCATGGAGCTTTTGATAAGATATAAATTTAAAATAAAGAATATGAGCACAAGACCCCCACAATGGCAAGAGAGAATATAAAGTAAGCCATTGTAATACAGTCAAACCTGCTTTAGCGACCACCTGTCTATAACAATCACCTGTCTGTAAAGGCCACATTTTCTGTTTCCCTTGAATGCGGTTTCTCACTGGAGTATGTACCGAAGTGAACCTGTCCACAAAGACCACCTGCTTATAAAGACCACTTTTCTTGTCTCCCTTGAGTGGTCTTTATACACAGGTTTCACTGTATTTCATTCTTTAGTTTAAATTTTGATCCATAATATTAAACAAATTATACTCTGCCATAATTGAGAGTTTCTGGTTAAAACTATGGGCCTCGGTGCCTCCAATATTTCTATTCACTACGGGGCTGGGCCCCTCAGTTAAAAGTACTATTTGGAGCCACCTCTTGCCCATAGTTTTAGCTAGAAGGCAAAGTATATTTTTATATTACAGTAACAATAATGATAATTACAATAATGATAATAATAGTTATATTAATGATAATCATCATCCCCATTATACGTGTTATCATTCTCATCACGAATAACAATGAATACAATATTGCTATTGATGCAGTTATGCTCATATCCACCAGCCAAGATGCTCAAGGCACTCAATGACATCACCCTATCTTTTTTTTTCTTGTTTGTCTCGACATGTCTCGACAGCAAATTCTAAAATTTATTTGAATTACACAGAGAAGAGGTGCTAACAGAGAAAAGATGATTTATTGTGTATTTAAGAGTATTTTGTATAATTAATGGGAAAAATAAGAAGAGAGAATTAGTAATGTATTTTTGATATCACCCTGTGTTTAGCTGGGCCACATCGATTGGGTGCAGTATTCAAGGATATTTCTCCAATGAAGTAATCGCTTGATACTCCTTAGTTGCATTTAGAGTATGTCTGGTTTATTGCCAGGCTTGAAACCACGACCTTATCATTTCCTGTCAAGTGCTTAAATACTGTACAATATGTCGAAGACACCTCCAAATCTATAACTCCTTATTATGTTTCACCAATACATTGTTACTCCCTAATAATGTTATCCTAAAATACTTGATTATATCTGCTCAGCATAAATGCAGAAAAGCAAAATCTCACCATCACAAGTGCTTCCATCTGCATTCAGTTGATATCCTTCATTACAAGTACAGGTGTATGATCCCTCACTGTTTGTACAACCTCCATTTGTAGCATCACACGGGCTAGTGTCGGCAGCACATTCATTCACATCTGTAAGTACAGGAAGAGAATACAATTAAACCATCTGAAATTCTGCAAGTGACACATTTTGGCCACCAGAGACAGAGTTCACATGTTTGGTTACACTGGATCAGTCTTCTGATACATCTACCGAGTCCTTCTGCAGCCGCCTTGCACCAATCAAGTTTGTTATCCCTTCAATTGAAATGCCTCTTTTTACTTGTACGAGCTAAGTTCATTTTTATTGCGCTCTCAAGAATCAATAATGACGATACTCTGCAAAGAAGACTTTACTCAATGGAAAAGGAAGAGGGGCAGACTGATCATAGGAAAAATAGGAGGTTTCATCACAGACCAGCCGGTATCCAAGTAAAAAGGGGCCGGTTTAACTCAAAAGTGCTTGGTCAACAACAGCAACAACAGCTAGGAAATAAATATGAAAAACAAAATAAAACAAATGGAAAAAAAAATTATCAAAAAAGACAGAAAAAAGGGCGTTATAGTATGATAGTTATACTATAGAATGACACTATGAAAACTGACCATGTAGAGTTTTCCTTACGGGAATTAAGCCTGACATTTTTGTCCAATGACTGGTTATTTTGTGATTATGAAAATGTAAACTTTCTGCACTGTTATGCGGCCATTCATGACTGATGCATGTTAACCAAGCCCCAAGCGGGTCAAGCATTCTGAAGATAATTTTTCTTTACAACGAGTCCTGCAAATGACCAAAAGTGTCGAAGTTTTGGACTTGCTTGCAAAAATTAAATTCTGAACAGTTTAATTTGAGCAAGAGAGAGGACTACAGTGCACCTGTACACCTATAAAGGTAAGACATCATGTCATGTATGATGATGATCATAATCAAGGTCAATTGGAAAATTTGGGAATTATCTTATACAAGGTTGAGTGGAATGGTCACATCAAATTTCCCTTATCTGAATTTGCTGTGAAACATTCAATGTTTATATAATTATATCACAAAACATACGAACCACAGAATTCAGGAATGCTATATACTTTCCAGTTTTCTTAATACTGACGTTGACTGATCTCTGTTTCAATATTATTTCTATCATTTTCATCAATAAGTTTTACAAGTACTCTGATGTCTGTAGTAATGAGTTTACTTCAGAACCATAGTGTGACCTCCTGCATTAAAATTTGAGATAATTCAGTTTTTCAGAAAATCTGTTTTCCTAAACTTCTTATACATCATGGCAAGAAAACTAGATGAATCCTTGACCGCGCACGGTCGAAATTTATGCCTCCACCATTGCCAGATCAGAAATACACTGTACATGGCACATTCATGTTAATTTATTTTCATTTATACAATGACATCTTTGACCTTGTGACCCCCAAATCCAATGAGACCATTGCCCTTTCCATATTCATACATGAGCTAAGTCTGAAGTTGAACCATCGCAGAGTTGTTGCTTTATCGCAAGAACAAGCAAGTTTCATGTATATGTACTCTATGTATGACCTTTGACCTTTTGACCGTGAGACCCCAAAATCTGATCAGATCATTGTCCCTCCCACATGCATACCTGAGCCAAGTTTGAAGTTATTGCGAGAACGAACCATTTCTATGTACATAATGACCTCTGTGACCTTTGACATTTGACCGTGAGACCCCAAAATCTATTCAGATCATTGTCCCTCCCACAATATGCATACACAAGCCAAGTTTGAAGTTGATCCATCAAACGGTTCTTAAGTTATCGTGAGAACGAAAAACGGGATGGACGGGACGGACGACCCGAAAACATAATGCCTCCGGCACCCACCTATGGTGGGTGGAGGCATAAAAATTGATAACTCTATTCATTTAATATACTGGTGTTTTCTTTTTTTGAACAACTTGAACAAATCTTTTCATCTTTTGTACCAATTTTGAGTGATGTGGTAATGGTAAATGTAATAAGATTGAGAAATGCAACATCAAGGATATAGTGTCCAAAAATGCTACATTTAGAATAACAACCCCCCCCCCCCCCCGAATCTCATGATATATTGCTAAGCCTCTGATTATTTCATACATGTAACATAAAATGATGATGAGCATAAGTTGTAATATTACTTTTCGTTATGTCATATTCCCCATTTATGATGACTGCTCAGTGTACACTTACCATCACAAGTGCTTCCATCTGCATTCAGTTGATATCCTTCATTACAAGTACAGGTGTATGATCCCTCACTGTTTGTACAACCTCCATTTGTAGCATCACAAGGGCCAGGGTTAGCAGCACATTCATCCACATCTGAGTTTCACAAAAAAAAAAAAAAAAAAAAAACATTTTTCAGTCAGTGATAGGGATGGCGATGAAAGCAAAAATAATCATTTATAAACATTTATTTGAAAGTATGAACTTCAAAATGTGGCATAAAACTAATATGATTCTATGATAATTAATTGTCTCACCATCAGCACATGTTGAACCTGTATAGGCAGATGTACACATACAAGTGTTGTCAACACAAGAACCACCGTTCAGACATAGTCCGCTACCGCAACTCACTGAAGAGAAATAAAAGATTAGAAGCAAAGATTATTTCCTGAATTAGAAATGCAGGCTGTAATAACTGATATTAATTTTAGTATTTTCCTTTTGTTGCTTTCATGACATGATAATTCCCTGTCCGTGTTCTTTTAATGTATGAACATCTTAATATTTGTCATTTTTTTTCCTCTGTACGAAATGTGGATGAGTAGAAATGTATGAAGTGCTTTTTGAAACGTACCGTCACAAGTGCTGCCGTCTGCATTTAATTGATATCCTTCATTACAAGAACAGGTGTATGAATCCATCGTTGTTCGTGCAACCTCCGTTAGTAGTGTCACAAGAGCTGGTGCCAGCATTACATTCATTCACATCTGTAAGTAAGATACAGAACAGAAAAAGCTACAAATATATATCTGCCTGAAATCTTTAATTAATTAAGTGCAAGCTCAGGTTTTCAATTCTTTGATGTCCCTTACATTACCAAGTATTATGGAGTTACAGTGATAGGGATATCAACTATATATAATGATCATATCTGCAAGAATAATACGTGAGTGATACTATGCAGGATTGAAATAATTTCATTTTTACATATTTTACAACTAACTTTATGGACTATCTTTCCCAATTAATCTAGGACACACAGGAATATCATTAAAGGAGAATGAAACCCTGGTGAAAAATCATTTTTAATGAAAGGGATAAAGAGAGAACCAATTTTCAAGAAGCTCCATAAAAACAGTTACAAAATGAGAAAGTTATGAAAGTTTGAAAATCCCAATTACTTTCTACAGTGATCCCCAAGTTGGCATTGTTGCTTCAAAATGGCAGGTTTCTGTCTGTACACAAAATTTCATATTTCCTCCATTACCTCCTAAAAATGCAGCTTGTATTTTTGTGAACTCAGAATATGTTGTGTCAAATACAATTTTCCCATGACATATCTTGAGCTGGACGAATGGAAGCCATTTTGCCTTTACTTATAGACTAAAAGGCTTGCATATGAACCTAAATTTTGATTTAGTATTCTCATTTTATCATTATTCCAGACCTCAATAAGGATAACTTTACCTGTTTAAAATTTCATATTTAAGGAAAAATAGGATGTCTTCCATAATTAGGTCGCAGCCTGGAAATTGGCTTTACTTTGAATAGTCTGATATGGTGGCAGCAGTGGGATACAAAAATGATGTTGTTTAATCTACAGAATCAAACCAAAGTGCAACTATTGGGGGGGGGGGAGGGGGGTAGTGTTGCATACGGTAGTTATAAGAACAAATGAATGGCATTATGTTTCAATTGCTCATTATAAATGACTTATCAAAGGTAGAATACCATCACAGGTGCTCCCGTATGCATTCAATTCATATCCAGCATTACAAGTACAGGTGTATGATCCATCTGTGTCTGTACAACCTCCATTTGTAGCATCACATGGATTAGGGTCAGCGGCACATTCATCCACATCTAAACATGAGGGTAAAGAAAACATCTCTGAGCACACATGGAAATGACTCTGGAGATAAATAAAATCTATTTGTCACTTTATGATTTGAAGTGACATCCCAGATGACATTAGATTTTTAAGAAACTTTTATTACACAGTAGATTTGTAGACAATTCATACGGACTGTTTTCAGTTTCCAATTCAGATCTGTTGTGTGTTGTTGCAAAATTGTCATTTTTAAAGTTTACAAGCCATGAAATTTGGTGCACAACTCATTTGGCATGTTTGGTAACAATGATGCAGTGATATCGCAACATACTTAAGTTTTCTGCGTTTGAAGGCATGCAACATAAATTTTATTCGTTACCAAACATGCCAAATGAGTTGTGCAC
>JAPZVO010001578.1:0-16039 GCA_029962745.1 Echinometra lucunter | reverse complement strand
ATATGCAACTAAAATAAAATGTCAATTATAGCTTGAGCTCATTTGAGTCTGGGAAAGAATGTGAGGCTTACCGCGTCTTTTCAAAATGGTGTACACAATATGATAGATGTTAATTACACTGCTACAACATAGTACACCATGTTTGAGTTGAAATGCCACAAACCTAGCCTTATTATGGCCGATTTTGTGAAAAGAACTATTTGAAATGCACCTACGTGTATGTGGAATGTTGCAGTCATGTAGAATTTTATATGCATAATCATTAAAGGAGAAGGTACTCTATGGAAGGCACACATTTATACACATTTACCAAGAAAAAAAAAAGACTATATGTTCTTGAAATTTGAATATACCTTACATGTATTTATGCAGTCATACATGTTATAGAAAAAGAATCATTAAGTTGTTGATATGCAAAATTCATTGGCTCTATAATATTTAGGATGCACTATCAATGGGACCTTTTCTTCCTTTATGTTCCTTTTCTCTTTGTTGTCTATTTATTAATTTAGAAAAATATATACGAAAAAAAAACAGGCATGAAAGCTGTAATGTGAAGGTAAAAAGTGAATTTATGACTACAGTGGGAAGTTTTTTATTTTTTTTTTATTTTTTATTTTTTTAGAAAAAAACTAAAGAAAGGATACCAACCCTTTATCTAGTTTATTTGTCTTGGTAATCATTGGAATATAATCCACACACACAAAAAAGCAAAACTAAAGGAAGTGGAACTACATGTAAAATAGAATGTTAATTTCAACTTGAGGTCGTTTAAGGCTGGGAAGGAATGTGATGCTCACTGTATACTTCCATGATGTTGTACATAATGTGATAGACGTTATTTACAGTGCAACAAGATAATACACCATGTTTAAGATGTGTGTCTGTTCAGACTTCAGAGCATACATAATGTACATGGAAAAGACTCTTGGAAAGCATTTGAATTCCAGATGCAAAATGGTTCCCTTTCTAATTATGATTATTGGTCAGTTTCTAGAATGCATGATTGAAATATGCAAGAGTTCACTGCCTGATTGATCAATTACATTTAAAGTTGTTTGGATATACCCGTGTCCCTGTTGTTGTATGTAAGCACGGTAGACATTTATTTCTTTAAGAGAATAAGTGGGCAGGTGTATATTATCATACCATATACATAATAAGAGGAATGTTCATAGGGCTGCAACAACATACCAGAGTTTTTCTACGTGTTGTTTGTTTGTTTAGAACATGCATAGGGACTGTGGTGCATCTAAATAGTTCAAATGACATGCAAGAGTTCATTTATTGATCATTTTGGAAGAAATAGCTTTGGCTTTATTAAACCATTAGAATGAAGTCTACCCATGCAAAAAGCAGAAGGTATGTCTTTTTCTTTTCATGTACATTGTGAATGTGCATTGTATTTTAAAATGCCACGAAATGGCTTATTATTAAGATTCTTTTGCATACGTACTTTTTAATATTAAGGGAAGAATGAAGGAAATAGCTGTTTTTTTTTTCTTCAATGAACATGCCAAGAAAAGAATATAAAATAGTTTGCTCTGTATTATCATGACTATGTACATTACATAACACAACAGAAAGGTGTTTGTATTGCTATAACATGCAAATTTTATTTTTTCTTCAATTAACCACTGGAATGTTTTGGGGGTTAAAAGGAAAAAATGAGAAAGGTACATGTAAAAGTGTAACATGGACAAAGCAATCGTTCATTTTGACAGAGTTCATTCACTTACAATGTATCTTGTTAAATTCAAGGCATGCCTTTTTTAGAGATTTACATGTACATTGATGTACATGTGCACCTGGAAAATGCCATGAAAGTACTATTGGCAATTGATACAGAAGTTTTTGTCCTTGTTTTTTTTTTGTTGTTGTTGTTGTTTTTTTTTTGGAGAATTTAAAGCTAATAGGCTTTCGAGCAACATGTTATGAAATGAATCTGTTACTGGAAAGTATCTAAGTTTTATTTGTGGGTTGGTAAGAGACCTTTGTACTTAATGGATTTTGGGTAGTATGCATGGACGAAACATAATTGCAAGAGCCTACCCTCTTTCTTTCTTACTGATTTAAAGCTGATTTAACCAGTACATATATTGTAAGGAGCTTTCCATTTAATTCTGTTTAGAAATGTATAGAGTGATAGCATATCTCTCTTTTTTTTTTTTTTTCTTCTTCTTTATACTTAATGTCCATGCTTATAATAATACACACTTTATAATAGGAACGGCGGGAACGGGTGGGAGAGTTTCAGATACTTGTTACTCAGGTACAAGTTCGTGCGTGATGCGCGAGCCTTTCCACGGAGGGGGGAGGTTGGGAGGGTGGTCGGGGTGCCGGATCGGGGTACATGTACATTCGGGAAGGGGTAGCCTAAATTCGGAGGTGTGTTTGCATCTGGGGGTTTGCTGTGATTTTCCAGTTGGGGTGGCCTTTCACTTCATTTTTTCTTCGGGGTGGTTCCGAATTTCATTTTACAAATATCAAAATATCAGAAGTTATATGTGTACACAGAAAACTTTTCTGGGTCACAACTGGGTCAGGCGACTCGTTTGCAGTAGGTAATTACAGAATACTCACCACACCGGGTCAATATATCATCACTGTACAGTAGTGACTCACATATGGTGTGTCACTTGTTAGATACCTACTTGCACTGACCCACATGTGGTGAGTAATTGAATTTACGCGAGTCAGATGACCTGGCATCGGAGGTTCCTAATATGCTGACCTATTTTGAAACTTGTCCAAATGAGTCAAGATCGCGATCGCGATCGCGATCGCGATCACAAAAAATTCTGATTGGTTGAGTAGCAGCTTATTATGGGATGGCACGCGCGCCGCGCCAATGCAAGTCGTCGAGCTGACCAGAAAGGCTGAGAAATTCGAAAACCAGCGGCGGCGGATTGTAAGGTAAGCTAAATGCATGAATGAGTTTTTATGTTCTAAATGATGTGAAAATATGGCGAAATATCAGAAGTAAGTGAATTAAATAAGAAACCCTATATCCATAGACAACAAATCACCAACATATTGTGCAAACTGCAGCAGGTGAATGGTGCAATTAGTCGAAAAAACAGCACATGCAGTGCACGAACACGGTTTGCTTAGTACTATTTGCAGACAGTGCGCGCATGGTGTGCCCACATAACGAGGACGGAGCCGCCGGAGCTACGTAAACGACCATGGCGACGGTAAAAACACAGATTAATTGGTAATTCTGGGTTTTAGGGGCCTAAATTATTATATCTTGCTAACCTCAGCGTGTGCGGTTTATTCCGTCAGAAGACACGTTGACGGAATAAACCGCACACGCTGCAGTTAGCAACCTTGGGGCCCCTAAAACCAAGGATTAACGTTAATACTAACTTAGATCTAGACTCTACCCATAATTGACATGTGTGCTGTCAATCCAAACAAAAGTGACAACACTCGACTGTTGAGTTACGTACGGGGCCGGCCTATGCTAGGGCACTCACGAGAGTCGTGCCTTGACTCTGTGTGCGATTCTTATACCTGGCCAAAATTGCATTTCTGAATACAATAATTTCAACTTTGATGAGTAGTCTACTGTATAGGTCTACGCCATATATTTTCGCGATTTTGCTTCAAGACGGGGAATTTGCGAGTGTATATTTTCGCGATTTTATTGTGTTTACATTCACTTTGTACAGAAATATCACGAAGTGAAAATTTTCGCGTTCAGTAAGTCGCGAAATTCGCGAAAATAAAACCACCGCGAAATATTCAGCGTATACAGTAATTAGTCCTCATGATTTATTACAGGCCAGACATGAATTTGGCAGTTTAGTTTTTGAATTAAAAATATTATAAAAATAATAGGTGCCGGATTTTTGGAACAATGTCTCCTGCCTTAGCACGTAACTTCTAGAGTACCTACATAAAGAGAGTAGCGACAACCCAAGATTTGAACGCCATTTTGTTTCCCTGTTACGCAACATTTCTATTAAATTCCGATGAGCACCTGGTTATTTTCAATACAAAGAATTCGAGCGCCATTTTGTTTCACAGAAATAGGGCGTCTATGTCACTACTCTCTTTATGTAGGTACTCTAGTAACTTCCATAGAAGAGCGCCCTCTATCATCAAATTTTAAAAATCTCCAGGAAAAGATAGCAGACAGCTGTAAGGGGTAGTAGTATAGCATCTATTGCACTATACAAAGTTGTATGGGCTCGCTTAGTAACTCCTTGGTATGGGTGGCCTAGGCCTTGTCAGTCCATGCTGCGAAACGAATCAATTTTGATAGTTACGTCAAAGCACGTTATAACTTCTGCAACTAGAATACACGCACGACATTCGCATAATTGCAGGTTACATGGTTAGTACGCGCACGTTTAAAGGGCGGTACGAAAAAAATATGCGACGCGTAAGTAGAGACACTTTTTACGTCACTACAAAAGTTGATTCGTTGCGCAGTATAATTACGCCCTACGTTAACTGTAAATTGGAATAAAGAAGCTCGAGAATGTGAGTAAAGTTTGGGTTTGTCGTGTTTGTCAAGCACAAAAATTACGGTAGGCCTACTGTAGTTAGTACGCTGAACAAAAATGATTGCTTGGTTCCGGTTAGGCATAGGCCTACATGCTTTCTTAAAAGTAGGCTAGGCTAGGGGCGGTTGGTCTGAAAAATATTTTAGTTTTGCCAGAAAGTTTTACAGAAATGCTGCGGAACTTCCTGTCTTACCAATATCAGGGTTAGAATTTCGGCGAGAAATCTGTGAATCCATTCTCGCAAAGATTCTTGTAGTAGTATTCAGCGTAAATTTAGGGTCATGCGGCATGAATTGGGGTATAGAAAAAGGGTGGAGGCATTACATTTGAAATTTTTTTGTCACATATTTATTGCTTTGGAAGTATAGGCCTGAGTGTAGTATTGTATGGACCTGGTTTATGTCTCATTTTGTTGGTAATTTATCTGGCTACATGACTGCAAAGTTTCATGTGAAATTTAAATTTATTGAATAATTGCAATATGAGTGAAGTGATGTCATTGTCCCGGGAGGGGGGGGGGGGCACTCCCTATTCAAAGTGACGGGGTGTGCCCCGGCGATGTTCAAAGTAGGTAGTATGTACTACAGCAAAAATAGGGGGTCATTCAGGATACGACTAAAATAAATAGGGGGTCATTCGGGTATGAAAGTTAAAACGGGCGCCATTGGGGTACCCTACTGAAAAATGAGGGTCACCGAGTACACGATTGTTTAAAATGATAATTAAGTTTCAATCAGTGTTCAAAAAAATACCGTGAATGAGCTTCGAGCGAAGTGAGGAGTGAAAATGGGTGATTTTGAACAAAATGGAGGGTCATTTGGAGCTAAAAATAAGAAAAAAAAGGGGGTCATTAAGGTTCTGGGAGATAAAAAATAGGGGGTCATTGGGGTATCAAAATTATCAGCAAAATAAAAACGGGGTCATTGAGGAGAAGCCGGTTTAAAAAAGGGGGTCATTCCCGGGGCACGTGATGCGTACCCGCAATGGGAGTGCCCCCCCGGGGTCATTGTCAGGGGTGGAGGAGCCTGTGGCGCAGGTTTGTGTAAAAGTAGGGGGCCTATACCGTATTTACTCTATTAAACGCCTCGGGGGCATGAAATTTTTAAAAAGGAAAGTGTATTAAAGTCAAATTTTCCATGAAAAAATACAGTGCACTCTCGTTATAAAGAACACTGATATAACAAAATTTCATTATAAAGAAGTAATATCTCTGGTCCCATATCTTGGATTTCCTTTGTATTCTATTGTTTTTGCAACCCTGATATAAAGAAATTTCATTATAAAGAAACTATTTTGTGGGTCCCAAGGACTTCTTTATAACGAGAGTGCTCTGTACTGAAAAAAAGCATTAACCCATTTGTGACAGGAATTATTTAAAGCCTAATTTGATCAGCTTTTATTCTTCAAATTGGCAACACCAACATTTTTATTTTATTGCTACATTTTATTTATAAAATGTCATGTATATTCAGAAATGAATATACATTGACAGCAATTATGATAAGTAAAAAAGTTGCCAGTTTGCAGGGGAAAATGGTGATTTTAAACTTTCTATCACATTGCCAATTTAAGGATTTTAATGCTTATTTTCTTTTAAAAAATTTTCAGCATCAAACAATGAATATTGATGGAACCAAAATGGGCACAGTTTGTGTATAATTTTTTGCTCTTTCTACTCTTTTATTTGGTATGATTTTTAGGGCTTTGCATTAAAAGATATTAGGCCAAACCACAAAATGTGGACCTCTGTCATGAATGGGTTAAGTAAGCGTAACAGTTATGGCAAAAATACTTGCAATCGGTAGCCTGAGAACTCTGGCTCTAATGGCCTGTTTCACTACACTATTTAGAGCCAGAGGCAGTTCTTTTGTTTGAGGATGCAATACAGGTTCACCGCACTAATAATAATATAAAGACATGCTAATTTCTTTGTGACATCACTGAACATGGAAGCCGCCGTGTTGCATACGAGAATAGGAGTTCAGGTGAATTGCATAGCTGTCATGCTTGAATGCACCAGCGCGACAAACAAGCCGCGCACTGACCTGAACTCATAGTCAGGGTCGTATACTCTATGTATGGACGGCGAAGTTCGTCCTTCAAGAAAAAAGAATAATACCTGCCACCAACTAGCAATCAGTGACTTCCGGCTCCTGGTACATCTACTTCCGGGTTCGCGAGGTCAATTTAGTAATTCCTGGTACCGCTACTTCCGGGTTCAGAAGATAATTTTTGGATTTCTGATGTAATTATTGATTGCTGATGGCATGTGTTGTCATCAGCAATCATGCCCTCAAATTTCATACCCTAAACACTGACCTGGGGCATGCCAAAATCTCAACCCTATTCACTGACCTGCATGTAAAAATGATACCCTTTTCACCGACTTATCATAAAAAAGGTACCCTTTTCACTGACCTGTCACAAAAACATGAATTCACATAAAAAGCCCACAAGTTAGAAGTGTACCTTTTTATCCTAAAAAGGGACCTCTGGGAGGGACTTCCTATAAATGTTCTTAAAAATTATACCCTTGTGCTTCTAAAAAGTATACCTTTTTTTGTCAAAACAGAGTGAAATTGCTTATCGCGGTCCATGACGATTTGCAAAATATAGGAACCCTTTCCTTAGGATTTGTGATCGCTGATGACAACACGTTTGTTCCAAGTGGCCTGGGGCCCCCCTGGGTTTCCACCCTGTATGTCAGGTGAAGCACCCAGTATATTGGCAATAAAATTGCATATTTGTGTTCAGGGAAAAAAATAAAATTTTCTTTTCGGGGGCTACTTTTCCTGTTTCAGTTCTTTCCAGATATTCTTTTGCATTGAACCCTATGTAATTTTCGGGGGCTCTTTTACATATTACAGGGGCTCTTTTGGCCATTTCGGGGGCGAAATCGCCCTGAGCCCCCGTGTATTTCTTTCCCTGTTTGTGTTCCTTACATGTATGGGCAATTCCACAGGTTGGTGGACAAACCAAGCACTACATAAATTGGCTT
The DNA here is from genome assembly GCA_029962745.1 of Echinometra lucunter. Lineage (NCBI taxonomy): Eukaryota > Metazoa > Echinodermata > Echinoidea > Camarodonta > Echinometridae > Echinometra > Echinometra lucunter. Next base: position 8,524 of record JAPZVO010001578.1, on the reverse strand, counting down.
TATCTCAACTCATGTTACATTTTATTGGTTTGATTGGCTATGATTTATGAAGAAACAATGGGGTCATCATTTCTACCTCAAATTTTGCTTCTGTAACGCTGCCTTCTAGGAGAATCGGCAACCACACGCAATATGCCACATGTGGGACTAGGCCCCACATGTTGTGAATAAATTTAAGTTTTATGAAAAATTTTCATTTTTTCTCCATTTTTTCCCATGAAATACTTTAGTGTAAAGCATATAATACTGCAATGATAAATGTATTGCTTTTCCAATCAAAATCTATTTATGTGAAGATAACCCAGAAAATATGTTGTCGGACAAAATGTAACATGAGTAACCGTAACGTGAGTAACCGATGTTCTTTTAATTTATGCAATCGTATGACCTTGGGGCAACATATTTCAGAATTTTCCGTCAGACACATGGAGGAACATTTGGTGTGAGTTTTAAAAAAAATTGAAGGGGGTCGGGTGGCACCCATTGGTTGATTTGATGTGGATTGACCCATCCATTAAATTTCACTGATTAGTTCATGGATTTTTGTCAAAATTGGTCATGAAAACTCATGTAATTTTATTTTCATGAAGGTGCATAAACCCTGGTTGAGAGTGACTCCCAACATTTTCCAACCTTGGTAAACCTTGGTCCAATTAACAAAGAGATCATTTTATAATTCATACAGATAATAGCAGAGTTTCGCCGCCTAACAGATGACAACTCGACAAAAGCCCTTAACAATGGTATGAACAAGTATGGGGCAGGCATATTAGATTGTGCAAAGAAAAGTCCAGCACGAAACATGGTGTTTTCTGCTGTTGGGCAGGCCAGAAGTGCTGAGGGAAAGAAACGTAAGTACTGTTTTTTTTTTCAATGATTCAGGGGTATGTTGGGTCTTAACCACGGCTCGAATTAAAAATTGTGAGGAGCACCCAATTCTAGGCAAAGGCACCAAGGCCATCCAGTGCTAAAGAATGCTGGAAGAAGTGGGCATCAGTGCCAACACCATGAGCACCAAGGTTATGGCCTTGGTGGCCTCAAGAGTAATTTGGAGCCCTGATCTTAACTTTTCAACAATTTGCCAAATAATTATGGAGTGTGTCATCCACTACATGTGGCGATTGTATAAATTGCTTAAGTTTATTTTAATATTCCAAAGTTAAGAAAGTGTTATTGCATATTCATGCAAACTTGATCCAGTCTCTGACTAGCCATATTTCTGGGTTTGAAAATATATCTCCAAGGGTTCGGGCCAGTCCAGGGTGATTATTGTTAAGCCTGATTACATATGGTTTATTACAGGTTGGGCCAGGACAAACAAAGTTGTTGCCCAGCAGGGCTCAAAGTTATATTATCCTTTCTTATTATGAAGACTAGTCTAGTTGTATAATTAATTGGGAGTCAACAAAGAGGTCCTAGATACTGTCTAATTATGATGGTGTAAAGTGTTTGTCTTTATAATACCATTCTCCCATGTACATGTAACTGATCATTATAATTATGAACATTTTAAGAAGCATAAACACAATAGAAAGCCTTTTAAAATGTCCATTCCAGGTACTGCAGACATGGGTGCACTTCTTCTAATTTTTCCATTGCTTCATGAGAAGTTGGAGCTGGCATTTTGCCCAAAGAGCCAGGTAAGTTTGATAACAATGTGCAGTTACTAAGCTCTATTCATAATCTCATGAATACATACAATGTTGTTTACCCAATCAAACTTGTTTATTTGTCTAATATGCTGAACACCTTCTGTAGACTTATACCGCATGAAACTTCCTGGAGTAGCTTTCTAAACATGCAGTTCATAATTCATTTCATTTTTTCAATCCAAATGACACAAATTCATTCTGAAAATAGAAATCTCTCAATTTCATCACATTTTAAATCTTTATTCTACTGTTATGAGTTGCTAAAACAATACATCCTTAAAGTATAACGGTTGCTTTGTTTATGTAACTTACGATCATGTTTGTTGCAAACTAAGCAAGGATAGCTGCAAACGCTGTGATTGTGAGTTTTAAAAGGCCTTAACAGTTACTGTGTACATGTAAATCCCATAATGTAAAAATGCATGGCATGAACCAATTTCAATGCAGTTTTCAGTGATGATAAAATAAATTTTTGTCCTTTCATAATGCACAATGTTTTTTGGGTCACACCGCATTGACCATAACAGTCTTTTTAATGGCAGTAAATTATCCATTTCAATTTACACATGTCATCCCTATTTCCAGGGGCGGATCCAGGAATTTTCAATAGAGGGGCGCCATTTGGCGAAAATCGACAAGCAAAGCGGGGGTTCTTAGAGATTTTCTTAAAGTGGCAGGCAGAGATATTTCTCACAAATTAGGTCACTGATTTCTATCATTCATTAATCGCATAAACATTAAAAAGATACAATTTATCATGGTTTAGATGGAGTATGGTGTTTAAGTCGCACTTGAGAAGCCGATAAACCATGACATTCCTGCTTCAGGTTTGCATTCATTTGAACAGTGGAATTTTTGTGATCCGGATCACAAAAATCAAATTTTGTCTCTCATGTCAGTAAAAGGTTGTTTTAAAGTGAGTCATTACAGGTGTAAGTTACTATAGGCAAGGTCTTCCAAAAAATGTTTAAAACAACCAGGGGTCAGTTAACCTAATATTAGGTATTGCAGGATCTCTGCGTGCCCCTTTAAAATATTTATACATCAAAGTCATCGACTTGCAGCCATTTCTATACACAATTTTCAAGAGAAAAATGGCAGTGCCTGGACGCTCACACGAAATCAGGTGCGCTGCTCTGCAAAAGTTAGAGGGTGCACCCCCCTCTAAATCTGCCCCTGATTGCTCAAAATTGGCAGAGGTTCTTGTTAAGAAGGGTATTGAACTATGGGATGAATTTATGGTAACAATTTTGGAAGTTGGTCTTTTTCAAAGGTTAGTGAAGTTCTGGTATGCATCACTTTTACTTCGGTTGTGTGGATGAACATGATGCTCTAAAATTGCAGGAATCTTTTTTTGTTTTCTCTTCAAATAGGTTGATACAGAATGCATTCCAGCCCATATCCACATACAGTATGAGGGCTCCATGAAAGACATTCTGACAGAGTCTGTCAAGGAATATGCAGTGGTAGCAGAAGGGGAAACGGTTTGTTCAACTGGTGACTTCATGCAAGCCATGTGCCTTCTTATGGCCACCCACTACGTGTTCAACTTTTCTTACCACACAAAGTTGGTTGGGGCACTCACTTTCATCCAGAAGATCATCCTAAATTTGGAAGACAGTAATGCAGTACCCAAAAAAGTCCTGCACCTACTGTACAATGTCAACTCCAAGTTGAAGGCTTAAGTACAAGCAGGTTTATTTTCAGTTGTGTTTTTGACATTTAGCCTTGAATATTTGCAAGTACTTCACAGGCTTTTAACAATTTTTAGACCTTCGACTTAGGTTAATGGTTGTGAAATAAATTGTTCCGGATTGTCTTAAAATAGCCAGAGCCAGATGCATCAATGGTGACGTCAACATTTAAAAGCCACAGTTAACTTGTCTTTTTTATATGCACATTTTAGAATGAAAATTGAAAAGAAGAGCTTACCAAAGGGAAATGGTTTGTTGCAGTGGTGACTTATGGCCAACCACTGTGTTGTAAACCACCCGAAGTTGGTTGGGCCAATCTCTTTTATCCAGAAGATAATCCTGAAAGTAATGCACCCCCAAAAGTCTTGCACCTCCTCTGTGTCAACACTGAGTTGAAGGCGTACATTACATAGTTTGTTTAGGGACGGGTTACCACGTTATGAGGTCCATCTTTGAGCTAAGAATTCACACTGTTCCTGAAGAATGATTCACTTTTCAGCTATTTGTCCAAAGTCTGAAAATATGTAAGTACTTTGTCACTGGTTGTTATATAACCAGGTAGGCCTCTTATTGGCTGAACATGGGAAGTGATGTAACTAAAAGACAGATGGTTCTATGACTATTGCACTTTGGCACGTACAGTATATTCAACATTTAACGGACTACAAAACCAAAGAGTCAAAATTTGCAGTTGCCATGGAAAGCAGGGGCAGACCAATCAGGTATTTTGTGCTGTAATTCAAATTTGAAGACATATTTTAAAAATCTGGCTTTATGGTTTCATAATACTCCAAAAAGTGTTGATATTTGTGCCAAAGTGCATGATTGTGGGCCCATTTGTTTTTGAGTTACATGTACATCCATTCCTGTGTGTAGCAAATCAGAGACCTAGACTGGTTACCATAGCAGCCAGACCAAGATCTTTCCAATGAAAATTAACATGGGTAAATCAAATATCGGAAAAAGTGTGAAATCGTAAATCAATCAAGTCAAAGATAGATTTCAATGCGGTAACCGCCTCCTTGAAGGCTTGGCTTGAATGTTTGCATGTACGTAGTTTTCAGGGTTGTTACACTTTAAGCCTTATGTTAATGTTGTCAAGTAACTTGCATCTGGCTCTGGCCATTGTGTTGTAAGAGGATAAATGAATCAGTGCTGAGGTCAAATTTAAAGCTGTCACATATGAATTAGCCTTTTTACACTGATCTAGTGTGTTTTAAATGTGTTTTAATTGTTCATCTTGATGGTGACTAATTGAGAAATGTCATGAAGAGTTGAAGACTAAACAGTTTACACGGTATGCAACCCACGCTTTAGAAAGGATGGGTTTCAAAAGTCCAAAAATGGGTAAAAGGGTGGGTTAGTGGCTTTTCTGTTATAAAGTGTGTTCATATAAACAGTTTTGATGGTGGTAACAATTACAAGATTTCAAAAAATTGTGTGTCTTTGTTTTTGTACCTTTACCAAGTTGAGTCCCTGTGTTTGGCATACATTGTAGCCCTCGGTAGTTTTCACCTTTTTGTATTCCTGGTGTCTGTAAAATTATGTGTAACTTTGTGGGATAACAGTGCATGTTATTAGAATAGACTGACAACACTACTACAAAAGGGTGGGTTTTGCTTTTGGTTAAAAGGGTGTTTTTATAAAAAGGGTGGGTTAAATCACACTGCACACTATGGTTTACAGTTCTTCCACTGCATTTAGAGCTGTCCATCTGATCTGGCAAATGATGTGTTTGAAGGGTTCGTTAACACAGTCCTGGAAGTGATAATTAGATGATGTACAGGATACATATATCTTTGGAGATGTCATCTACATTTTTGTATTTGCTGGCATTGCCCATCTTGGGCCTGTTTCAAAATTCATAACAATTGTCATCCTGACTGCAAACAGTGCACCTATTGTGTTTTGCACTTAGAGCAACCATTGAAAATGTGATCTTTTCCTTTCTGTTGATAAGCTTCAAGACAAGGGCTTGCGACATGTAAGACAGACAGAAAGGAAAAGAGGACATTTTCAATGGTTCTAGAAGTATAGACTTGTATTCTGTTGCAGAATGTGAAGTTGAAAAAGAATTTGAAGTTTTGAACTTTGAACAACCATTAAAAATGTAATCTTGCCACACATTAGACCGGCGGAAAGGAAAAGAGGACATTTCCAATGGTTCTAGAAGTATCCGCAGGAACTGCCACTTTCGCAGTTGTGTCTAGAGTAAATAAGCCTACAGTGTATAGACTTACATTACAATATTGTTTCTTACTAAATTACTTGTGTAGTGGTGTAGAAATGTGATTACATGCTTAGGGGTGTGAAAAATGACATGACTAGTTTTTGGGTGGCAAATTAAACACTTCAGTGGATACAGGAGTCCACTTGGACCCTGGATTTTGTTTTTCGCCTCTCATGTAGAAACAAATATATTTTTGGCCAAAATTGTAGGTAATTGCCCAAATACCAGTTACGCATGTTTTTATGCCAAAAAATTCAAATCAGCCATGCGGTTCTTATGCAAATAGCATAAATTAGCATTTTGGTGGCGCTATTAAAGTTTTGGTTTGCTCCTTGAACCATAATGTAAGTGTCTTGTAATTTGTAATGTATTTTTTTGGTTCAAATTTTATTGCAAAACTCCTTCGGGAAAGTGATTTTAAAATATTTGGTAGGAATTTTTGGTCACAACATGAAAATTGGATATTTGGGCCACCATTTTGAATCAGTGAAACCAATTTACGATTTTTTTCCCGTTTTGTGGTTGTGTTGAAGGCTTCATCAGTGTGCGAGTTTCGGTCAAAAATTCCTACCAAAAGTGGTTTCTGAGCCTGGGTCCAAGTGGACCCCCCTTATCCACTATGTGAGTGAAAAGTACCTTATCCACTTAAGTGTTAAGTTCATTTTATGTGTTTTAGGGTGCATTGTATGTTCTACACAAGTACATGTTTAGGGTGTTTTCAGAAGTCCATAATTGCACATGATACATTGCAAAAAACACTGAAGTGGTGTTATGGTTTCTGGTGTTACTTTAGGTATTATGGTAACCAAGTTAACACCACCGGGTGTCACTGCAAAAGCTGTTATTTTAAAAATAGTACACTTCACTTAGCAGGACTGCTTTTAGATCAAAGTGATTTAATGTTTTGAATAACTTGCTGTTACAATCACAATGTTACCATGGTTACACCAATTATTGTTAACACCCAAGTCTGGTGTAATCTAACAGCCCATGGGAATGAACCCCTATTGAATCCGGGAAAGTGTTAAATTAAGACTATCAGTGTCAGAATAAGTCCCCCTAAAAATCAAAAACATTTAGTTGCATAATTCCATAATTATATTTATGATTTGAAAAAAAAAAAAAAAGTGAAAACTAGAAGCTTATAATTTTGGCCATCGCATGAACGTCGTCTCTTCTCAAAATAACTCAGTTTTCAGATTTTTTTTTTTTTTTTTGGGGGGGGGATTATTTTTGTGAACCCTTAATATCTGGGAAAGTGTCAAATTTGCGGTTTAACACCAGCAGTGAAATTTTGAAGGTGTTACATTATCACCAGCAAAGTTAAATGAACACTGTGGTGTCTGGTGTTATTATAATTAAACACAGAGGATGTAAATTAACACTGTATAGATTGGACACATATTGAATCAGATGGGTCACAGTTTTTGCAGTGTACCCCCTTGTTAATCAGGTTTGAGAATGAAAAATATAAAATTTGCAGGAACTTGGTCAAAATTCCAGAAATTAACGTGAACCTGACAAAATTACCCTAAAATGGGCTGGAAATAAATGCGTAAATTGGCCAGCAAATTTGCAGGATTTCCTGAAATTCTGGAACATTCTCATGCATGGTTAATGAGGAGTGCCCCCCCTCCCTAGGCAATGGGCTTAATAAATTAAAAAAAAAAGTTGTTCACTTGAAATATTGAGAGAATATGATTATATAATTTAAGGATACTTTTAAGTGTGCATTATCAAAGTGCACATTTTGGGGTGTGTAAGTGTCTAACCAAAACATTCGAAAGTTACACTGCACCTCAATTTCAAATTCAAATATTAATTTTTCTTCATTTTGCCATACTGAATATATTAATATTGAATACATTATCATGTGTATATATTTTTCAATTATGTTAATCTCCATGGGCAATATTTTATGTTACCAGTGGTGCTGTATAAAAATGAAGTTCATCAAGGTTTTGTCTATAGGAGTTCTTCTGCAATCTTTTAAATGTATTGTACCTTAATGACAGGAGTGAATTTTATAAAACTTTTCTCGAGATATGACAAATCATCAACATAACACCTCAAAGGATTGGATTTGGGCAGGTTCATTTTGGTAATATCTGTTCTCAATCTGAATCCTGTCATAGTTACCCATGGCAACCGTACCACAAAGTTCAAATAACTTTGTACAGTTTATGGACATGACTTTGGTCATTACAGTTGTATAACCTCACGCTATACCAGGGGTGGACAATATCCAGCCCATGGGCCAGATCTGGCCCATGAAGCTAAATTGTGGCCTGCAGTAGCTTAAAATCATTAAAAGGATGCAAAGTTTGGCTGCATGCTTTTGGACTTACCCACACCTGGGCTATTCTGTACCTCATAAGCTTGACTTTGCTAATAGAGCAGATGTTTACTGTTAAAATTGTATGACATTCTTTGTAATTTGAACTGTTTTAAAATGTTGTAATGTTGAATAAAATGATCTAATGTTAATTCATATGTGAAACGTGTATCATTTGGACTCATCAATTTGAGCCATTTAACCCACGTGTGATGTTGTCATTGACTCACCTGAATCCTATTAATGAGTCATTGACTCACCAGAATCCTGTTAATAGGGTCACCACACGGACAAAATGATTACTCACCTAGGTGAGTTATTTGACCTACATAGGCAGGTAAATTGACTCGTCTACATAGGTAACTGTCCTTCCAGTAGGTAATTTGACACGCTAAAAATGGGTCAATCAATTACCACTGACTCACCTCATTGTTCAATGTGTGTTAAATGACTTATGTACATGTGTCATTTGACCCAGATAATCTATTGAAGTGAGTAAATTGACTCTTCTAATGTGTGTCAATTGACCTACATATTTTCTCTAGAGGGTCACCACACGGACAAAATTATTACCCACATAAGCGAGTCATTTGACCCAGAAAAGTTTTCTGTG
>JAPZVO010001577.1:0-16041 GCA_029962745.1 Echinometra lucunter | reverse complement strand
AGAAATAATCATTAACGTTTTAGGAGGCACGATGCTTTTCCAATAAATTGGAAATCCTGAGAAAGGTTTAGTCGAAGGAGCCTTCTGGGCCCATCTTGCGAAAAAGAGTTGCTATTATAAAAGTCAACTAAAAATAATAATGATAATAATAATAAACCTAACTTCATTGATTTTTCAACCAATCATGATGAGTTTTGTGACTTGCGTCTAATTTGGCGGCTTGCGTTTTAATAATCGCACTCTTTTTTATGCAAGAGAGCCCTTATCTGCATTCAGGAAATCTCATCTGAAATCGTAACTTTATTAAAATATGTCTACTGTTTACATTGAATCTGTGAATTTAAATTGAAATAATATTTTATTTTAAACTAGAATGATTTCAAAGTGATATTACGATGTTTCCACGACCCAATATACCTACATGACTTACCCAAATCGATATCTTCAGCTGTCAATCCAATGGGACGATCGTCATCATTAGCAGATGCTGTAAAGAAGATAAAAAGTACCAGAGTATTGTTATACTCTTTAGTTCCTACTGGCTTTTCATTCAGGGTTTTTTGGTTTTTGTTTTTGTTTTTGTTCAGTTCTGTTTGTTTTTGTTTTGTTTTCTTGATTGATATTTTTTTTAAGGCGGGGGGGGGGGGGGGGGGGGGGGCACATGACACCTTTTTAATATGATATTAATTTGTATGTCGATGCTCCCTCTCCCTCCCAAGTCTGCTCACAGATTTAGCTTGGTACATGAGAAGATGCATAAGTTCGTTGAAGATCTCCCACACCCCCCCCGTACCACCAGATCCTGTACACGGATAAATGAGCCTTTATTCGTTATAATTCCATGAAATTTACCTTTAAAACAGCAGCACAACTTTTGGAAACCTTTGATCAACCACTCTTTCTCAATCGACCAAAGAATCGGCGGCGCCGTCTCGGAGTTCGATTAGATCAGACTTTTACCGCAAGCAGAAGGTATACACTCTGAATGCATGGGGAATTCATAAGAATGAGGCAGTAGCAACGCCATTTCTAGAAAGTAACATACTAGCGCGTAACGCATTGTGATGTCATTGAAACTTCCCAGTTTGCCTGTTACTGCGCACTGATTGAAGGAAGTTTATGCGGGCGCAGGTGTCTTTGTGATGTCATTTCTTTCCTTGCGCCTTTACAGCGCATGCGCACTGATTGAAGGAAGTTTATGCAGGCGCAGGTGTCTTTGTGATGTCATTTCTCTCCCTGTGCCCATTTACTATAGTAACTGCGCACTGGGAAAGTTTGGGCAGCGCACAGGTGCCATTGTGATGTCCAGATCCTTTCTTGCGCCAGTTACGCGGGAGAAGCCTAATCAAGACCGAGATTTGGTTTTTATCACTCCATGCTATGTTTGGGGATTGTTTGGTGTATGGCGCCATCTCATGAGATCTCTTGTCGTGGTCGTTTCACTTTTTCGGCCACATAACGGCTGCATGCCATGGAAAGCGCTAGATGAAGTAATCCCTTTCAATATACACCGAAACTCTTCAGTTAACTACTAGGTGTTAAAATCTGAAAGCGCATGGCATCAAAACACCACTTCTCTTGGAAAGATTTGAAGTTGGCAAATACTCTCTTCTTTATAACTGTTTTCAATCGCCTTTACCATTACATCATCTTTCACACGCGTCTTATCAAAAGAAGGGCGGCGCCAGGGTATTTTGATAGGGAGGGGGCGAGGTCACCAAAGGCAAATTCATTACGTTTTTTATTTAAAAAAGTAATAGAAGTATTGTAAAGTTGTATGACATAAGCCTTCTTTTCCAACATACCTCTTTCTTCCTCCTTCTCTTTTCCAACATACTTCTTTCTTCTCTCCTTCTCTTTTTCTTCTTTTTTCTCCTCTTTTTTTTTTTTGATATTTTTTGTTGTTGTTCATTTCAAAGATCATACTGTCTCATCCCCCACCCCCTGTGACCCTCCAGCGTCGCCCCTGCCGAAAAGGGAGGGCAAAGGAGTCTTACTGCTCATGAGACTATCAGATATAAAACGGAATGATAACACAAGTACACGATTCTTTGTCATTCTCTGCTGTGATATTTTATTCAGTGATGACATCATTTCAGACGATTTCACTCAGTAATTGTTCGAGGATCAACTGGGCGATTTCGGAATTGTCGAGAACATCGTCATCATCTTCGCAGAATGACAGTCCAATGTGCTGCCGCTACTTTCATCGAACAGATCGCATGTGTAGTCAGACAGTTCAGAGACGGTGGTAAAACTTGACATATCGTCATCATCATCGTACTCGTCCCAAAGTGACGACCAGTCAGAGATATCACTCAAGCTGTCTTCATCATGACCGTCGTCGAGGGCAGGCAGGTCTGCAGGAACAACGCTATGAAGGTCGTTCTTAATGTCGCAGCCTTCTTCCGCCTTAGGAATTTCGGATTCTCCACTTGCAAGGTGGAACTGAAAGATAAATGAAACAGTAAGAGAAATAATCATTACGTTTTAGGAGGCACGTGCTTTTTCCTAATAAATTGGAAATCCTGAGAAAGGTTTAGTCGGAGGAGCCTTCTGGGCCCACTTGCGAAAAAGAGTTGCTATTATAAAAGTCAACTAAAAATAATAATGATAATAATATAACCTAACTTCATTGATTTTCAACCAATCATGATTGAGTTTTGTGACTTGCGTCTAATTTGGCGGCTTGCGTTTTAATAAATCGCATCTTTTTTTATGCAAGAGAGCCCTGATCTGCATTCAGGAAATCTTCATCTGAAATCGTAACTTTATTCAAAATATGTCTACTGTTTACATTGAATCTTTGAATTTAAATTGAAATAATATTTATTTTAAATAGAAGATTTCAAAGTGATTTACGATGTTTCACGACAATATACCTTACATGACTTACCAATCTAATATCTTCAGCTGTCAATCCAATGGGACGATCGTCATCATTAGCAGATGCTGTAAAGAAGATAAAAGTACCAGAGTATTTCATACTCTTTTATTTCCTACTGGCTTTTCATTCAGGTGTTTTTGTTTTTGTTTGTTTTGTTCAGTTCTGTTTTGTTTTTGTTTGTTTTTCTTGTTGATATTTTTTTAAGGCGGGGGGGGGGGGGGGGGGGGGTCACATGAAACCTTTTTAAATATGATCTTAATTTGTATGTCGATGCTCCCTCCCCTCCAAGTCTGCTCCCAGATTTAGCTGGTACATGTAGATGCATAAGTTCGTTGAAGATTCCCCCCCCCCCCCCCCCCCGTACCACCATATCTGTACACGGGATAATGTAGCTTTATTCGTTTATTCATTGAAATTTACCTTTAAAACAGCAGCACAACTTTTGGAAACCTTTGATCACACTCTTTCTCAATCGACCAAAGAATCGGCGCCTTCTCGGATTCGATAGATCAGACATTTACCGCAAGCAGAATGTATACACATCTGAATGCAATGGGGAATTCAATAAGAATGAGGCAGTAGCAACGCATTTCTAGAAATGTAAACATACTAGCGCGTAACGCATTGTGATGTCATGAAACTTCCCAGTTTGCCTGGTTACTACTGCGCACTGATTGAAGGAAAGTTTTATGCAGGGCGCAGGTTGTCTTTGTGATGTCATTTCTTTCCTTGCGCCTTTACAGCGCATGCGCACTGATGAAGGAAAGTTTATGCAGGCGCAGGTGTCTTTGTGATGTCATTTCTCTCCCTGTGCCCATTTACTATAGTAACTGCGCACTGGGAAAGTTTGGGCAGCGCACAGGTGCCATTGTGATGCCATACCTTTCTTGCGCCAGTTACGCGGGAGAAGCTAAATCAAAGACCGAGATTTGGTTTTTATCACTCCATGCTATGTTTGGGGATTGTTTGGTGTATGGCGCCATCTCATGAGATCTCTTGTCGTGGTCGTTTCACTTTTTCAGGCCACATAACGGCTGCATGCCATGGAAAGCGCTAGATGAAGTAATCCCTTTCAAATACACCGAAACTCTTCAGTTAAACTACTAAGTGTTAAAATCTGAAAGGCGCATGGCATCAAAACACCACTTCTCTTGGAAAGATTTGAAGTTGGCAAATACTCTCTTCTTTATAACTGTTTCAATCGCCTTTACCATTACATCATCTTTCACACGCGTCTTATCAAAAGAAGGGCGGCGCCAGGGTATTTTGATAGGGAGGGGGCGAGGTCACCAAAGGCAAATTCATTTACGTTTTTTATTTAAAAAAAGTAATAGAAGTATTGTAAAGTTGTATGACTAAGCCTTCTTTTCCAACATACCTCTTTCTTCCTCCTTCTCTTTTCCAACATACTTCTTTCTTCCTCCTTCTCTTTTTCTTCTTTTTCTCCTCTTTTTTTTTTTGATTTTTTTGTTGTTGTTCATTTCAAAGATCATACTGTCTCATCCCCCCACCCCCTGTGACCCTCCAGCGTCGCCCCTGCCGAAAAGGGAGGGCAAAGGAGTCTTACTGCTCATGAGACTATCAGATATAAAACGGAATGATAACACAAGTACACGATTCTTTGTCATTCTCTGCTGTGATATTTTATTCAGTCATGACAATCATTTCAGACGATTTCACTCAGTAATTGTTCGAGGATCAACTGGGCGATTTCGGAATTGTCGAGAACATCGTCATCATCTTCGCAGAATGACAAGTCCAATGTGCTGCCGCTACTTTCATCGAACAGATCGCATGTGTAGTCAGACAGTTCAGAGACGGTGGTAAAACTTGACATATCGTCATCATCATCGTACTCGTCCCAAAGTGACGACCAGTCAGAGATATCACTCAAGCTGTCTTCATCATGACCGTCGTCGAGGGCAGGCAGGTCTGCAGGAACAACGCTATGAAGGTCGTTCTTAATGTCGCAGCCTTCTTCCGCCTTAGGAATTTCGGATTCTCCACTTGCAAGGTGGAACTGAAAGATAAATGAAACAGTAAGAGAAATAATCATTACGTTTTAGGAGGCACGTGCTTTTTCTAATAAATTGGAAATCCTGAGAAAGGTTTAGTCGAAGGAGCCTTCTGGGCCCTACTTGCGAAAAAGAGTTGCTATTATAAAAGTCAACTAAAAATAATAATGATAATAATAATAAACCTAACTTCATTGATTTTCAACCAATCATGATTGAGTTTTTTGTGACTTGCGTCTAATTTGGCGGCTTGCGTTTTAATAAACGCATCTTTTTTTATGCAAGAGAGCCCTGATCTGCATTCAGGAAATCTTCATCTGAAATCGTAACTTTATTAAAATATGTCTACTGTTTACATTGAATCTTTCAATTTAAATTGAAATAATATTTTATTTTAAATAGAAGATTTCAAAGTGATTTACGATGTTTCACGACAATATACCTTACATGACTTACCAATCTAATATCTTCAGCTGTCAATCCAATGGGACGATCGTCATCATTAGCAGATGCTGTAAAGAAGATAAAAAGTACCAGAGTATTTCATACTCTTTTATTTCCTACTGGCTTTTCATTCAGGTGTTTTTGTTTTTGTTTTGTTTTTGTTCAGTTCTGTTTTGTTTTTGTTTGTTTTTCTTGTTGATATTTTTTTTAAGGCGGGGGGGGGGGGGGGGGGGTCACATGAAACCTTTTTAAATATGATCTTAATTTGTATGTCGATGCTCCCTCCCCTCCAAGTCTGCTCCCAGATTTAGCTGGTACATGTAGATGCATAAGTTCGTTGAAGATTCCCCCCCCCCCCCCGTACCACCATATCTGTACACGGGATAATGTAGCTTTTATTCGTTTATTCATTGAAATTTACCTTTAAAACAGCAGCACAACTTTGGAAACCTTTGATCACACTCTTTCTCAATCGACCAAAGAATCGGCGCCTTCTCGGATTCGATAGATCAGACATTTTACCGCAAGCAGAATGTATACACATCTGAATGCAATGGGGAATTCAATAAGAATGAGGCAGTAGCAACGCATTTCTAGAAATGTAAACATACTAGCGCGTAACGCATTGTGATGTCATGAAACTTCCCAGTTTGCCTGGTTACTGCGCACTGATTGAAGGAAAGTTTATGCAGGGCGCAGGTGTCTTTGTGATGTCATTTCTTTCCTTGCGCCTTTACAGCGCATGCGCACTGATTGAAGGAAAGTTTATGCAGGCGCAGGTGTCTTTGTGATGTCATTTCTCTCCCTGTGCCCATTTACTATAGTAACTGCGCACTGGGAAAGTTTGGGCAGCGCACAGGTGCCATTGTGATGCCATACCTTTCTTGCGCCAGTTACGCGGGAGAAGCTAAATCAAAGACCGAGATTTGGTTTTTATCACTCCATGCTATGTTTGGGGATTGTTTGGTGTATGGCGCCATCTCATGAGATCTCTTGTCGTGGTCGTTTCACTTTTTCAGCCACATAACGGCTGCATGCCATGGAAAGCGCTAGATGAAGTAATCCCTTTCAAATACACCGAAACTCTTCAGTTAAACTACTAAGTGTTAAAATCTGAAAGCGCATGGCATCAAAACACCACTTCTCTTGGAAAGATTTGAAGTTGGCAAATACTCTCTTCTTTATAACTGTTTCAATCGCCTTTACCATTACATCATCTTTCACACGCGTCTTATCAAAAGAAGGGGCGGCGCCAGGGTATTTTGATAGGGAGGGGGCGAGGTCACCAAAGGCAAATTCATTTACGTTTTTTATTTAAAAAAAGTAATAGAAGTATTGTAAAGTTGTATGACTAAGCCTTCTTTTCCAACATACCTCTTTCTTCCTCCTTCTCTTTTCCAACATACTTCTTTCTTCCTCCTTCTCTTTTTCTTCTTTTTTCTCCTCTTTTTTTTTTTTGATTTTTTTGTTGTTGTTCATTTCAAAGATCATACTGTCTCATCCCCCCACCCCCTGTGACCCTCCAGCGTCGCCCCTGCCGAAAAGGGAGGGCAAAGGAGTCTTACTGCTCATGAGACTATCAGATATAAAACGGAATGATAACACAAGTACACGATTCTTTGTCATTCTCTGCTGTGATATTTTATTCAGTCATGACAATCATTTCAGACGATTTCACTCAGTAATTGTTCGAGGATCAACTGGGCGATTTCGGAATTGTCGAGAACATCGTCATCATCTTCGCAGAATGACAAGTCCAATGTGCTGCCGCTACTTTCATCGAACAGATCGCATGTGTAGTCAGACAGTTCAGAGACGGTGGTAAAACTTGACATATCGTCATCATCATCGTACTCGTCCCAAAGTGACGACCAGTCAGAGATATCACTCAAGCTGTCTTCATCATGACCGTCGTCGAGGGCAGGCAGGTCTGCAGGAACAACGCTATGAAGGTCGTTCTTAATGTCGCAGCCTTCTTCCGCCTTAGGAATTTCGGATTCTCCACTTGCAAGGTGGAACTGTAAGATAAATGAAACAGTAAGAGAAATAATCATTACGTTTTAGGAGGCACGTGCTTTTTCTAATAAATTGGAAATCCTGAGAAAGGTTTAGTCGAAGGAGCCTTCTGGGCCCACTTGCGAAAAAGAGTTGCTATTATAAAAGTCAACTAAAAATAATAATGATAATAATAATAAACCTAACTTCATTGATTTTCAACCAATCATGATTGAGTTTTTGTGACTTGCGTCTAATTTGGCGGCTTGCGTTTTAATAAACGCATCTTTTTTTATGCAAGAGAGCCCTGATCTGCATTCAGGAAATCTTCATCTGAAATCGTAACTTTATTAAAATATGTCTACTGTTTACATTGAATCTTTCAATTTAAATTGAAATAATATTTTATTTTAAATAGAAGATTTCAAAGTGATTTACGATGTTTCACGACAATATACCTTACATGACTTACCAATCTAATATCTTCAGCTGTCAATCCAATGGGACGATCGTCATCATTAGCAGATGCTGTAAAGAAGATAAAAAGTACCAGAGTATTTCATACTCTTTTATTTCCTACTGGCTTTTCATTCAGGTGTTTTGTTTTTGTTTGTTTTTGTTCAGTTCTGTTTTGTTTTTGTTTGTTTTTCTTGTTGATATTTTTTTAAGGCGGGGGGGGGGGGGGGGGGGGGGTCACATGAAACCTTTTTAAATATGATCTTAATTTGTATGTCGATGCTCCCTCCCCTCCAAGTCTGCTCCCAGATTTAGCTGGTACATGTAGATGCATAAGTTCGTTGAAGATTCCCCCCCCCCCCCCGTACCACCATATCTGTACACGGGATAATGTAGCTTTTATTCGTTTATTCATTGAAATTTACCTTTAAAACAGCAGCACAACTTTTGGAAACCTTTGATCACACTCTTTCTCAATCGACCAAAGAATCGGCGCCTTCTCGGATTCGATAGATCAGACATTTTACCGCAAGCAGAATGTATACACATCTGAATGCAATGGGGAATTCAATAAGAATGAGGCAGTAGCAACGCGCGTAACGCATTGTGATGTCATGAAACTTCCCAGTTTGCCTGGTTACTGCGCACTGATTGAAGGAAAGTTTATGCAGGGCGCAGGTGTCTTTGTGATGTCATGAAACTTCCCAGTTTGCCTGGTTACTGCGCACTGATTGAAGGAAAGTTTATGCAGGGCGCAGGTGTCTTTGTGATGTCATTTCTTTCCTTGCGCCTTTACTGCGCATGCGCACTGATTGAAGGAAAGTTTATGCAGGGCGCAGGTGTCTTTATGATGTCATTTCTTTCCTTGCGCCTTTACTGCGCATGTGCACTGATTGAAGGAAAGTTTATGCAGGGCGCAGGTGTCTTTGTGATGTCATTTCTTTCCTTGCGCCTTTACTGCGCATGCGCACTGATTGAAGGAAAGTTTATGCAGGGCGCAGGTGTCTTTGTGATGTCATTTCTCTCCCTGTGCCCATTTTCTATAGTAACTGCGCACTGGGAAAGTTTGGGCAGCGCACAGGTGTCATTGTGATGCCATACCTTTCTTGCGCCAGTTACGCGGAAGAAGCTAAATCAAAGACCAAGATTTGGTTTTTATCACTCCATGCTATGTTTGGGGATTGTTTGGTGTATGGCGCCATCTCATGAGATCTCTTGTCGTGGTCGTTTCACTTTTTCGGCCGCATAACGGCTGCATGCCATGGAAAGCGCTAGATGAAGTAATCCCTTTCAGATACACCGAAACTCTTCAGTTAAACTACTAAGTGTTAAAATCTGAAAGCGCATGGCATCAAAACACCACTTCTCTTGGAAAGATTTGAAGCTGGTAAATACTCTCTTCTTTATAACTTTTTCAATCGCCGTTACCATTACATCATCTTTCACACGCGTCTTATCAAAATGAAGGGCGGCGCCAGGGTATTTTGATAGGGAGGGGGCGAGATCACCAATGGCAAATTCATTTACGTTTTTTATTAAAAAAAAGTAATAGAAGTATTGTAAAGTTGCATGACTTAGCCTTCTTTTCCAACATACCTCTTTCTTCCTCATTCTCTTTTCCAACATACTTCTTTCTTCCTCCTTCTCTTTTTCTTCTTTTTCTCCTCTTTTTTTTTGTTTTTTTTTTTTTGTTCATTTCAAAGATCATACTGTCTCTCCCACCCCCCGTGCCCCTCCAGCGTCGCCCCTGTCGAAAAGGGAGGGCAAAGGAGTCTTATTGCTCATGAGACTATCAGATATAAAACGGAATGATAACACAAATACACGATTCTTTGTCATTCTCTGCTCTGATATTTTATTCAGTGATGACAATCATTTCAGACGATTTCACTCAGTAATTGTTCGAGGATCAACTGGGCGATTTCGGAATTGTCGATAACATCGTCATCATCTTCGCAGAATGACAAGTCCAATGTGCTGCCGCTACTTTCATCGAACAGATCGCATGTGTAGTCAGACAGTTCAGAGACGGTGGTAAAACTTGACATATCGTCATCATCATCGTACTCGTCCCAAAGTGACGACCAGTCAGAGATATCACTCAAGCTGTCTTCATCATGACCGTCGTCGAGGGCAGGCAGGTCTGCAGGAACAACGCTATGAAGGTCGTTCTTAATGTCGCAGCCTTCTTCCGCCTTAGGAATTTCGGATTCTCCACTTGCAAGGTGGAACTGTAAGATAAATGAAACAGTAAGAGAAATAATCATTATGTTTTAGGAGGCACGTGCTTTTTCCAATAAATTGGAAATCCTGAGAAAGGTTTAGTCGAAGGAGCCTTCTGGGCCCTCTTGCGAAAAAGAGTTGCTACTATAAAAGGCAACTAAAAATAATAATGATAATAATAATAAACCTAACTTCAGTGATTTTCAACCAATCATGATTGAGTTTTTGTGACTTGCGTCTAATTTGGCGGCTGGCGTTTTAATAATCGCATCTTTTTTATGCAAGAGAGCCCTGTTCTGCATTCAGGAAATCTTCATCTGAAATCGTAACTTTATTAAAATATGTCTACTGTTTACATTGAAGCTTTGAATTTAAATTGAAATAATATTTTTTTTTAAATAGAAGATTTCAAAGTGATTTACGATGTTTCACGACAATATACCTTACATGACTTACCAATCTAATATCTTCAGCTGTCAATCCAATGGGACGATCGTCATCATTAGCAGATGCTGTAAAGAAGATAGAAAGTACCAGAGTATTTCATACTCTTTTATTTCCTACTGGCTTTTCATTCAGGTGTTTTTGTTCAATTCTGTTTTGTTTTTGTTTGTTTGTCTTGTTGATATTTTTTTGAGGCGGGGGGGGGGGGGGGGGGGGGGGGGGTCACATGAAACCTTTTTAAATATGATCTTAATTTGTATGTCGATGCTCCCTCCCCTCCAAGTCTGCTCCCAGATTTAGCTGGTACATGTAGATGCATAAGTTCGTTGAAGATTCCCCCCCCCCCCCCGTACCACCATATCTGTACACGGGATAATGTAGCTTGTATTCGTTTATTCATTGAAATTTACCTTTAAAACAGCAGCACAACTTTTGGAAACCTTTGATCACACTCTTTCTCAATCGACCAAAGAATCGGCGCCTTCTCGGATTCGATAGATCAGACATTTTACCGCAAGCAGAATGTATACACATCTGAATGCAATGGGGAATTCAATAAGAATGAGGCAGTAGCAACGCATTTCTAGAAATGTAAACATACTAGCGCGTAACGCATTGTGATGTCATGAAACTTCCCAGTTTGCCTGGTTACTGCGCACTGATTGAAGGAAAGTTTATGCAGGGCGCAGGTGTCTTTGTGATGTCATTTCTTTCCTTACGCCTTTACTGCGCATGCGCACTGATTGAAGGAAAGTTTATGCAGGGCGCAGGTGTCTTTGTGATGTCATTTCTTTCCTTGCGCCTTTACTGCGCATGTGCACTGATTGAAGGAAAGTTTATGCAGGGCGCAGGTGTCTTTGTGATGTCATTTCTTTCCTTGCGCCTTTACTGCGCATGCGCACTGATTGAAGGAAAGTTTATGCAGGGCGCAGGTGTCTTTGTGATGTCATTTCTCTCCCTGTGCCCATTTTCTATAGTAACTGCGCACTGGGAAAGTTTGGGCAGCGCACAGGTGTCATTGTGATGCCATACCTTTCTTGCGCCAGTTACGCGGAAGAAGCTAAATCAAAGACCAAGATTTGGTTTTTATCACTCCATGCTATGTTTGGGGATTGTTTGGTGTATGGCGCCATCTCATGAGATCTCTTGTCGTGGTCGTTTCACTTTTTCGGCCGCATAACGGCTGCATGCCATGGAAAGCGCTAGATGAAGTAATCCCTTTCAGATACACCGAAACTCTTCAGTTAAACTACTAAGTGTTAAAATCTGAAAGCGCATGGCATCAAAACACCACTTCTCTTGGAAAGATTTGAAGTTGGCAAATACTCTCTTCTTTATAACTGTTTCAATCGCCGTTACCATTACATCATCTTTCACACGCGTCTTATCAAAATGAAGGGCGGCGCCAGGGTATTTTGATAGGGAGGGGGCGAGATCACCAATGGCAAATTCATTTACGTTTTTTATTAAAAAAAAGTAATAGAAGTATTGTAAAGTTGCATGACTAAGCCTTCTTTTCCAACATACCTCTTTCTTCCTCATTCTCTTTTCCAACATACTTCTTTCTTCCTCCTTCTCTTTTTCTTCTTTTTCTCCTCTTTTTTTTTTTTTTTGATTTTTTTTGTTCATTTCAAAGATCATACTGTCTCTCCCCCCCCCCCCGTGCCCCTCCAGCGTCGCCCCTGTCGAAAAGGGAGGGCAAAGGAGTCTTATTGCTCATGAGACTATCAGATATAAAACGGAATGATAACACAAATACACGATTCTTTGTCATTCGCTGCTCTGATATTTTATTCAGTGATGACAATCATTTCAGACGATTTCACTCAGTAATTGTTCGAGGATCAACTGGGCGATTTCGGAATTGTCGATAACATCGTCATCATCTTCGCAGAATGACAAGTCCAATGTGCTGCCGCTACTTTCATCGAACAGATCGCATGTGTAGTCAGACAGTTCAGAGACGGTGGTAAAACTTGACATATCGTCATCATCATCGTACTCGTCCCAAAGTGACGACCAGTCAGAGATATCACTCAAGCTGTCTTCATCATGACCGTCGTCGAGGGCAGGCAGGTCTGCAGGAACAACGCTATGAAGGTCGTTCTTAATGTCGCAGCCTTCTTCTGCCTTAGGAATTTCGGATTCTCCACTTGCAAGGTGGAACTGTAAGATAAATGAAACAGTAAGAGAAATAATCATTATGTTTTAGGAGGCACGTGCTTTTTCCAATAAATTGGAAATCCTGAGAAAGGTTTAGTCGAAGGAGCCTTCTGGGCCCTCTTGCGAAAAAGAGTTGCTACTATAAAAGGCAACTAAAAATAATAATGATAATAATAATAAACCTAACTTCAGTGATTTTCAACCAATCATGATTGAGTTTTTGTGACTTGCGTCTAATTTGGCGGCTTGCGTTTTAATAATCGCATCTTTTTTATGCAAGAGAGCCCTGTTCTGCATTCAGGAAATCTTCATCTGAAATCGTAACTTTATTAAAATATGTCTACTGTTTACATTGAAGCTTTGAATTTAAATTGAAATAATATTTTTTTTTAAATAGAAGATTTCAAAGTGATTTACGATGTTTCACGACAATATACCTTACATGACTTACCAATCTAATATCTTCAGCTGTCAATCCAATGGGACGATCGTCATCATTAGCAGATGCTGTAAAGAAGATAGAAAGTACCAGAGTATTTCATACTCTTTTATTTCCTACTGGCTTTTCATTCAGGTGTTTTTGTTCAATTCTGTTTTGTTTTTGTTTGTTTGTCTTGTTGATATTTTTTTGAGGCGGGGGGGGGGGGGGGGAGGGGGGGGGGGGTCACATGAAACCTTTTTAAATATGATCTTAATTTGTATGTCGATGCTCCCTCCCCTCCAAGTCTGCTCCCAGATTTAGCTGGTACATGTAGATGCATAAGTTCGTTGAAGATTCCCCCCCCCCCCCCCGTACCACCATATCTGTACACGGGATAATGTAGCTTGTATTCGTTTATTCATTGAAATTTACCTTTAAAACAGCAGCACAACTTTTGGAAACCTTTGATCACACTCTTTCTCAATCGACCAAAGAATCGGCGCCTTCTCGGATTCGATAGATCAGACATTTTACCGCAAGCAGAATGTATACACATCTGAATGCAATGGGGAATTCAATAAGAATGAGGCAGTAGCAACGCATTTCTAGAAATGTAAACATACTAGCGCGTAACGCATTGTGATGTCATGAAACTTCCCAGTTTGCCTGGTTACTGCGCACTGATTGAAGGAAAGTTTATGCAGGGCGCAGGTGTCTTTGTGATGTCATTTCTTTCCTTACGCCTTTACTGCGCATGCGCACTGATTGAAGGAAAGTTTATGCAGGGCGCAGGTGTCTTTGTGATGTCATTTCTTTCCTTGCGCCTTTACTGCGCATGTGCACTGATTGAAGGAAAGTTTATGCAGGGCGCAGGTGTCTTTGTGATGTCATTTCTTTCCTTGCGCCTTTACTGCGCATGCGCACTGATTGAAGGAAAGTTTATGCAGGGCGCAGGTGTCTTTGTGATGTCATTTCTCTCCCTGTGCCCATTTTCTATAGTAACTGCGCACTGGGAAAGTTTGGGCAGCGCACAGGTGTCATTGTGATGCCATACCTTTCTTGCGCCAGTTACGCGGAAGAAGCTAAATCAAAGACCAAGATTTGGTTTTTATCACTCCATGCTATGTTTGGGGATTGTTTGGTGTATGGCGCCATCTCATGAGATCTCTTGTCGTGGTCGTTTCACTTTTTCGGCCGCATAACGGCTGCATGCCATGGAAAGCGCTAGATGAAGTAATCCCTTTCAGATACACCGAAACTCTTCAGTTAAACTACTAAGTGTTAAAATCTGAAAGCGCATGGCATCAAAACACCACTTCTCTTGGAAAGATTTGAAGTTGGCAAATACTCTCTTCTTTATAACTGTTTCAATCGCCGTTACCATTACATCATCTTTCACACGCGTCTTATCAAAATGAAGGGCGGCGCCAGGGTATTTTGATAGGGAGGGGGCGAGATCACCAATGGCAAATTCATTTACGTTTTTTATTAAAAAAAAGTAATAGAAGTATTGTAAAGTTGCATGACTAAGCCTTCTTTTCCAACATACCTCTTTCTTCCTCATTCTCTTTTCCAACATACTTCTTTCTTCCTCCTTCTCTTTTTCTTCTTTTTCTCCTCTTTTTTTTTTTTGTTTTGATTTTTTTTGTTCATTTCAAAGATCATACTGTCTCTCCCCCCCCCGTGCCCCTCCAGCGTCGCCCCTGTCGAAAAGGGAGGGCAAAGGAGTCTTATTGCTCATGAGACTATCAGATATAAAACGGAATGATAACACAAATACACGATTCTTTGTCATTCTCTGCTCTGATATTTTATTCAGTGATGACAATCATTTCAGACGATTTCACTCAGTAATTGTTCGAGGATCAACTGGGCGATTTCGGAATTGTCGATAACATCGTCATCATCTTCGCAGAATGACAAGTCCAATGTGCTGCCGCTACTTTCATCGAACAGATCGCATGTGTAGTCAGACAGTTCAGAGACGGTGGTAAAACTTGACATATCGTCATCATCATCGTACTCGTCCCAAAGTGACGACCAGTCAGAGATATCACTCAAGCTGTCTTCATCATGACCGTCGTCGAGGGCAGGCAGGTCTGCAGGAACAACGCTATGAAGGTCGTTCTTAATGTCGCAGCCTTCTTCCGCCTTAGGAATTTCGGATTCTCCACTTGCAAGGTGGAACTGTAAGATAAATGAAACAGTAAGAGAAATAATCATTATGTTTTAGGAGGCACGTGCTTTTTCCAATAAATTGGAAATCCTGAGAAAGGTTTAGTCGAAGGAGCCTTCTGGGCCCTCTTGCGAAAAAGAGTTGCTACTATAAAAGGCAACTAAAAATAATAATGATAATAATAATAAACCTAACTTCAGTGATTTTCAACCAATCATGATTGAGTTTTTGTGACTTGCGTCTAATTTGGCGGCTTGCGTTTTAATAATCGCATCTTTTTATGCAAGAGAGCCCTGTTCTGCATTCAGGAAATCTTCATCTGAAATCGTAACTTTATTAAAATATGTCTACTGTTTACATTGAAGCTTTGAATTTAAATTGAAATAATATTTTTTTTTAAATAGAAGATTTCAAAGTGATTTACGATGTTTCACGACAATATACCTTACATGACTTACCAATCTAATATCTTCAGCTGTCAATCCAATGGGACGATCGTCATCATTAGCAGATGCTGTAAAGAAGATAGAAAGTACCAGAGTATTTCATACTCTTTTATTTCCTACTGGCTTTTCATTCAGGTGTTTTTGTTCAATTCTGTTTTGTTTTTGTTTGTTTGTCTTGTTGATATTTTTTTGAGGCGGGGGGGGGGAGGGGGGGGGGTCACATGAAACCTTTTAAATATGATCTTAATTTGTATGTCGATGCTCCCTCCCCTCCAAGTCTGCTCCCAGATTTAGCTGGTACATGTAGATGCATAAGTTCGTTGAAGATTCCCCCCCCCCCCCCCGTACCACCATATCTGTACACGGGATAA
>JAPZVO010001576.1:0-16058 GCA_029962745.1 Echinometra lucunter | reverse complement strand
GTAAGGTCCACACAACTTGCTAAGTATAGTGACCTATATCAGGATAAAGCTGAAAATCTCCTCTATTTCATGATCTAATCAGCTAAGAGTATGAAATGTCTTGCGAACTTTTATTCAACTTTTCATGCGGCATGTCAGTTTGAACTACGCGAAGCTTCAGTGCGGGCGCTATTGTCAGCGCGGACTGCATATATTTAGGGTGAATGTGGCTTACGAAAGTTGAAACAGTAAGGTCCACACAACTTGCTAAATATAGTGACCTCTATCAGGATAAAGCTGGAAATCTGCTCTATTTCATGGTATAATCAGCTAAGAATATGAAATGTCTTGCGAACTTTTATTCAACTTTTCATGCGGCATGTCAGTTTGAACTGTGTGAAGCTTCGGTACGGCCGCTATTGTCAGCGTGGATTGCATATATTTGGGGTAAATGCGGCGTACGAAAATGGAAACAGTAAGGTCCACACAACTTGCTAAGTATAGTGACTTATATCAGGATAAAGCTGAAAATCTCCTCTTTTTCATGGTATAATCAGCTAAGAATGTGAAATGTCTTGCGAACTTTTATTCAACTTTTCATGCGGCGTGTCATTTTTTAACTGTGCGAAGCTTTAGTGAGGCCTCTATTGTCAGAGCGGAATGCATATACTTAGGGTGAATGTGGCTTACGAAAGTTGAAACAGTAAGGTCCACACAACTTGCTAAATATAGTGACCTCTATCAGGATAAAGCTGGAAATCTGCTCTATTTCATGCTATAATCAGCTAAGAATATGAAATGTCTTGCGAACTTTTATTCAACTTTTCATGCGGCATGTCAGTTTGAACTGTGTGAAGCTTCGGTACGGCCGCTATTGTCAGCGTGGATTGCATATATTTGGGGTAAATGTGGTGAACGAAAGTTGAAACAGTAAGGTCCACACAATTTGCTAAGTATAGTGACCTATATCACGATAAAGTTGAAAATCTCCTCTATTTCATGGTATAATCAGCTAAGAATATGAAATGTCTTCCGAACTTTTATTTAACTTTACATGCGGCATGTCATTTTGAACTACGCGAAGCTTCAGTTAGGGCGCTATTGTCAGAGCGGAATGCATATATTTAGGGTGAATGTGGCGTACGAAAGTTGAAACAGTAAGGTCCACACAACTTGCTAAGTATAGTGACCTATATCAGGATAAAGCTGAAAATCTTCTCTATTTCATGATATAATCAGCTAAGAGTATGAAATGTCTTGCGAACTTTTATTCAACTTTTCATGCGGGATGTCATTTTGAACTACGCGAAGCTTCAGTGCGGGCGCTATTGTCAGCGCGGACTGCATATATTTAGGGTGAATGTGGCTTACGAAAGTTGAAACAGTAAGGTCCACACAACTTGCTAAATATAGTGACCGATATCAGGATAAAGCTGAAAATCTGCTCTATTTCATGGTATAATCAGCTAAGAATATGAAATGTCTTGCGAACTTTTATTCAACTTTTCATGCGGCGTGTCAGTTTGAACTACGCGAAGCTTCAGTGCGGGCGCTATTGTCAGCGTGGATTGCATATATTTGGGGTAAATGTGGCGTAGGAAAATTGAAACAGTAAGGTCCACACAACTTGCTAAGTATAGTGACCTATATCAGGATAAAGCTGAAAATCTCCTCTTTTTCATGGTATAATCAGCTAAGAATGTGAAATGTCTTGCGAACTTTTATTCAACTTTTCATGCGGCGTGTCATTTTTTAACTGTGCGAAGCTTTAGTGAGGCCTCTATTGTCAGAGCGGAATGCATATACTTAGGGTAAATGTGGTGAACGAAAGTTGAAACAGTAAGGTCCACACAATTTGCTAAGTATAGTGACCTATATCACGATAAAGTTGAAAATCTCCTCTATTTCATGGTATAATCAGCTAAGAATATGAAATGTCTTCCGAACTTTTATTTAACTTTACATGCGGCATGTCATTTTGAACTACGCGAAGCTTCAGTTAGGGCGCTATTGTCAGAGCGGAATGCATATATTTAGGGTGAATGTGGCGTACGAAAGTTGAAACAGTAAGGTACACACAACTTGCTAAGTATAGTGACCTATATCAGGATAAAGCTGAAAATCTTCTCTATTTCATGGTATAATCAGCTAAGAATATGAAATGTCTTGCGAACTTTTATTCAACTTTACATGCGGCATGTCATTTTGAACTACGCGAAGCTTCAGTTTGGGCGCTATTGTCAGAGCGGAATGCATATATTTAGGGTAAATGTGGTGAACGAAAGTTGAAACAGTAAGGTCCACACAACTTGCTAAGTATAGTGACCTATATCAGGATAAAGCTGAAAATCTCCTCTATTTCATGATATAATCAGCTAAGAGTATGAAATGTCTTGCGAACTTTTATTCAACTTTTCATGCGGGATGTCATTTTGAACTACGCGAAGCTTCAGTTAGGGCGCTATTGTCAGAGCGGAATGCATATATTTAGGGTGAATGTGGCGTACGAAAGTTGAAACAGTAAGGTCCACACAACTTGCTAAGTATAGTGACCTATATCAGGATAAAGCTGAAAATCTTCTCTATTTCATGATATAATCAGCTAAGAGTATGAAATGTCTTGCGAACTTTTATTCAACTTTTCATGCGGGATGTCATTTTGAACTACGCGAAGCTTCAGTGCGGGCGCTATTGTCAGCGCGGACTGCATATATTTAGGGTGAATGTGGCTTACGAAAGTTGAAACAGTAAGGTCCACACAACTTGCTAAATATAGTGACCGTTATCAGGATAAAGCTGAAAATCTGCTCTATTTCATGGTATAATCAGCTAAGAATATGAAATGTCTTGCGAACTTTTATTCAACTTTTCATGCGGCGTGTCAGTTTGAACTACGCGAAGCTTCAGTGCGGGCGCTATTGTCAGCGTGGATTGCATATATTTGGGGTAAATGTGGCGTACGAAAATTGAAACAGTAAGGTCCACACAACTTGCTAAGTATAGTGACCTATATCAGGATAAAGCTGAAAATCTCCTCCTTTTCATGGTATAATCAGCTAAGAATGTGAAATGTCTTGCGAACTTTTATTCAACTTTTCATGCGGCGTGTCATTTTTTAACTGTGCGAAACTTTAGTGAGGCCTCTATTGTCAGAGCGGAATGCATATACTTAGGGTAAATGTGGTGAACGAAAGTTGAAACAGTAAGGTCCACACAATTTGCTAAGTATAGTGACCTATATCACGATAAAGTTGAAAATCTCCTCTATTTCATGGTATAATCAGCTAAGAATATGAAATGTCTTCCGAACTTTTATTTAACTTTACATGCGGCATGTCATTTTGAACTACGCGAAGCTTCAGTTAGGGCGCTATTGTCAGAGCGGAATGCATATATTTAGGGTGAATGTGGCGTACGAAAGTTGAAACAGTAAGGTACACACAACTTGCTAAGTATAGTGACCTATATCAGGATAAAGCTGAAAATCTTCTCTATTTCATGGTATAATCAGCTAAGAATATGAAATGTCTTGCGAACTTTTATTCAACTTTACATGCGGCATGTCATTTTGAACTACGCGAAGCTTCAGTTTGGGCGCTATTGTCAGAGCGGAATGCATATATTTAGGGTAAATGTGGTGAACGAAAGTTGAAACAGTAAGGTCCACACAACTTGCTAAGTATAGTGACCTATATCAGGATAAAGCTGAAAATCTCCTCTATTTCATGATATAATCAGCTAAGAGTATGAAATTTCTTGCGAACTTTTATTCAACTTTTCATGCGGGATGTCATTTTGAACTAAGCGAAGCTTCAGTGCGGGCGCTATTGTCAGAGCGGAATGCATATATTTAGGGTAAATGTGGTGAACGAAAGTTGAAACAGTAAGGTCCACACAACTTGCTAAATATAGTGACCTATATCAGGATAAAGCTGAAAATCTCCTCTTTTTCATGGTATAATCAGCTAAGAATATGAAATGTCTTGCGAACTTTTATTCAACTTTTCATGCGGCATGTCAGTTTGAACTGTGTGAAGCTTCGGTACGACCGCTATTGTCAGCGTGGATTGCATATATTTGGGGTAAATGCGGCGTACGAAAATTGAAACAGTAAGGTCCACACAACTTGCTAAGTATAGTGACCTATATCAGGATAAAGCTGAAAATCTCCTCTTTTTCATGGTATAATCAGCTAAGAATATGAAATGTCTTGCGAACTTTTATTCAACTTTTCATGCGGCATGTCAGTTTGAACTACGCGAAGCTTCAGTTTGGGCGCTATTGTCAGAGCGGAATGAATATATTTAGGGTGAATGTGGCTTACGAAAGTTGAAACAGTAAGGTCCACACAACTTGGTAAATATAGTGACCTCTATCAGGATAAAGCTGAAAATCTGCTCTATTTCATGGTATAATCAGCTAAGAATATGAAATGTCTTGCGAACTTTTATTCAACTTTTCATGCGGCATGTCAGTTTGAACTACGCGAAGCTTCAGTGCGGGCGCTATTGTCAGCGTGGATTGCATATATTTGGGGTAAATGTGGCGTACGAAAATTGAAACAGTAAGGTCCACACAACTTGCTAAGTATAGTGACCTATATCAGGATAAAGTTGAAAATCTCCTCTATTTCATGGTATAATCAGCTAAGAATATGAAATGTCTTGCGAACTTTTATTCAACTTTTCATGCGGCATGTCAGTTTGAACTACGCGAAGCTTCAGTTTGGGCGCTATTGTCAGTGCGGATTGCATATATTTGGGGTAAATGCGGCGTACGAAAATTGAAACAGTAAGGTCCACACAACTTGCTAAGTATAGTGACCTATATCAGGATAAAGCTGAAATCTCCTCTTTTTTATGATATAATCAGCTAAGAGTATGAAATGTCTTACCAGCTTTTATTCAACTTTTCATGCGGCATGTCAGTTTGAACCGTGCAACACTTCAGCGCGGATGCTCTTTTCACAAGTTTCTTTTGGGGGAAATTCTGTCATAAGGTTCAAGTTTTTGTTTCCCAATAGTTATGAAATAAATATAGCCCTAAATAAGAAATTAGATCATTCATATGAGCCATTTGAGTTCTCTTATACTTTTTAAAGCAGTAAATATATATTTTCAATTAATTTTTTATCGTGAAAATTTATTTCCTTTTTCTTTCGGACCTTTTGTCGACACCCTAATTGGTCGCTGGACTTGTGGTCGCCAGATTCAAGGAGCGAGAAGAAGAAGAAGCCCAAGGGAAAGAAGAAAAAGAAAACGAGTAGATCTAAGACAGGTAAATATTACGGAAATACCAGTGTTTGATATGAATTTGAGTTTGCAAACGTGTTAATATCTACTAGATGGGAAAGATTTGTTAGCTAATTTTCTTTAAAAGATACAGCGGCAACGCGTGTATGATTATCAGCAATGTCTGTCAACTTATATTTTGAAGCCCCACCTGCTTATTTACATGTTGGCATTTGATTGACCGTGGCTAGTACTAGGCACCCGTACTGCTGTAGGTCAAAACCACTCACACTTGATGCTTCGGTTAGGTATACTAACCTCGCACTTCAGACGTGCACTGACATGAAATTTTTGTAACACCTAAACTCAGCCCCTCATAACAGCTCTTAACGCTCTTATTTGAGCCCCATTTTTGGGGGGACTAATATTCGGGTCCTTAACTTAAGCCCAAACATCTGATAAGTATCACAAAAAATAAGGAAATAGGACGAGTAAAAAAAACTACGCATTTTTGGTCTTACCTTGCAGCAAGTCAACAGCATATTCCTCCTTCGTCTGTGCTGCCGAGCACGCATGCTGGCGCGCTTGCCAATTTGAACAGACTCAATTTAAGTTGTTGACATTTAATAGAAAATTTCATGAAAACTCAATGCACTATTTCTCGCAATAAAATCTCTGTGTATAATATGTAAAGAAAACCACCTTTCGAAATGTTGATTGGAAATGGGAAAAAAGACCTAAAAAAACATTTGGGCAGAAAATCCTTTCTAAAAATATATCTAGTGGCGTGGAACAAAAAAAAGTTTTGCGAGAATTCTCGAACTTTGACCTGTTATATAAACAACCATCGATGTAAACAACGAATTCTCGATTTGGCCGCGCGCTGGGGAGACATTTCACAACCTCAACCTCGCCACCAGGCCACATTTCCGTGCCACCAACCTACCTACATACGTCGCCACCAACCTCGCCACCATGTGCTTTTATATACAGGCAATAAAATTACATGTATTTGTCATTTGCATAACATTATCTATTATCCCGATCTGTTACTGTTTCTTCGTTTACTTTAAAGTGTTGAAATGTGGCACTTAGTATTTCTTTTAAGAAGCGTATTTATTATTATCTTTTTCCACATAAAAGTTGTACACGCGACTGGGTTGTGGAATGTCTCCCCTGTACAGCCCAAAGAATAGACGCCCTCTTTCGAAGGAAAAGTGTACAGAGTCGACGATACCCCCGAAATGTGTTGGTGTTTCAACGTTCGGACAAGAAAATTCATCATAGAATCTGATTTTGGATGGAAGAGTTTCTAAGGACTTCAGCAGATTGTCTGGTATGATTCATGCAACACGTTGATAATTTTTATATTAATATTAAATGTCTAACGCAGACCGCAAGTGCCCTTTTATTTACATAGCCTACGGTATTGAGATTTGCACACGCCGATGCGGCAATGGCTCCCTGAATGTGAGGCCCATGTCAAATGGATATGGAGCATGAAACGTAGGGCGAGGGTCATTAGGGAGATAGCTGCTGTGTGGATGAGGTCTGGGTTTGGGAGGAGGGTGAGGATTGTGAAGGCCTGTGGATTGTCTCTATCAAGGCTACTGGGTATGTCTAAATCATGGATTTGATGGTTGGCAGTTCTTATGAAGCTGGATTGTTGGGGCTGGAGAGAGCTGCAAGAGGAGACAAAGTGGGTAACATTTTCTTCCTTGCCGCAGAGAGGGCACTTTAAAATTTGTGATTTGCCAATTTTACAGAGGCGTTTCTGGAGAGGGTAGGTCTCAGTTAGTTTCGCTTTTCAAAACGTTTTGACCTATGTGTGGTACTAGGTCTACTACTAGGCCTTACGCCTTATGCCTATCGATGCCTATAGCCCCCGGGACGTGTGATTTTTTTTCCCCAGGGGAGTTCAGGGCTGGAAGCAGTATCAGGGACTGCATTCAAGAACAGCCGTGATACTTCAACAATTTTTGACGGAATAAACGCCAAAGATATAATATTGACGAGGGTGGGAATGGAACTCAAGATCTTTCATTCATAGAACAACCGTCCATCCGATCAAGCCACGGAAGCTCTTGCCAAGAATGCGTTCTTTTTGACATTTATATCAGAATTCATTGCTAGTCTTACTTCTCAGACACCCATAATGGCGATTAGCCCTGAACTCCCCTGAGGAAAAAAATTACGCCCCTGGGACGCTGCCACGGAATGGCAGCATCCTGAGTGGAACCACTGGTTATCGGTAGAGATCTCATCTGCCACAGTGAAAACTCCTACTAATAAGTTTTTCTTAAGTAAATAAGATATTGATGAAATATATATACAATGCTACTATTTTGAATATGCTGTTCGGAAATCACATTCATCTCAAATGTGTTTAGAATCCATCAAATTTCCCTTTTTGCACGCCAATTTGAAGCCATTCCGGGGATCGCCGTTCTGCATAGCAGAAACAAAAATATGAACTTGCGCATGCGCATTTGCAAACTAACAACGACCTGTGGAAAAGATTCATCTAAGATCTGGGAAAATATAGCGTCATTTTTGTATCATCCTCTTCAAAAATTGGCAAGACTTCCTTTTGCGACAGCCACCCAACTTGCAAGGTGTGCTTTATTCCGTTAGCATGTTTGCGTGGCTATCGCAAAAGGAAGTCTTTCCAAAAAATTGTAACAAAAATCATCCAGACGCCGTTGTAAGTATCTGAAATTCCTTCATACCAATTTAATAAGAAAATAATTGGAGAGCTGGAGAGCTCGGAACAGTTGGGCACCTAACCTTTCCTACGACGAAGTGCAACATTCACCGTTGCAGCAGTCAAAAACAGACAACAAAATTGGGAACAATTGCAGAATACCCCACCACCACGTTATACACCCATACCCGTTTTCAGAACGGGGCATACATGCATGCATGTACATTAGAAAATGGTGGGGTATTCTGCAATTAAGCCCAAAATGGCCATAAGCAAGATTTAATTTTTTAAAATTTGCTAGATTATCTGATTCAGGGTCTCTTCAACTCTTGATTTGCCACAAATTTGGGGATTCAGAGTTGAAAATGGAATTTTAAACAATTATTTTCCACTCATCAGTGATTTTCTACCAAGCCCAAATGCCTGGGAATACACACAGAAGCTATAGAGGCTTTTCCACTGCAATGACTACTGTGGAGTACAAGCTTATCTCATATAAGCTTGTACATGTATAACTGGTCAGCACTCATAGGGCCAAACGTGTGTAGGACTGTAGCAAACATTCACTGTTGCAGCAGTCAAAAACAGACAACAAAATTGCCCTAAGGCTAAGCACGATTTAATTTTCTTAGATTTGCTAGATTATCTGATGCAGGGACTCTTCAACTCTTAATATGCCACAAATTTCAGAGTTGGAAAAAAGTTTCAGAGTTGAAAATGGAATTTTAAATAATTACCTTGGCTTAAGGAAGCCCTTCATGTTTTTATTCTGATATTTCCTGAATAGCTTATTCCTATCTAGCCGGGGGGGGGAGGGGGGGGGGGGGGAGGGGGGGGGGAGGGGGGGGGCATGCAGCAATGCGGTGTTGTTCCAACTGAACACAGCCTAAAGATCTCACACGCAAAAATGTCAATTTGATGATTTAAAGATCACAGCATTGGTGTAGCCCTTTACATGACTGCATCAATTTGGTGATCCTTGCTTCTTAATGTGGCTCCTCAACTCGGCCTATCACTAAAACTGATTGGGGAGATTTGGGGGAACGAGCAAGCCGAAGGAACGGCCGCTTTCTGTGGGGACCCCTTGCATGCTGTCGCAACAACAGCAGTGCCATCAGCCGTACTCCCTCCCCGCATTCAAGTCACAGGCAGCGCATCAAGAGATCAACAACTTCGATAGGATGAGTATCAACTTGCATTGCGACCTACAAGCAGAAGATCCTCGTGACCCATCTTACTGTACATAAATGACGCTCTGACTACTTTGTTTACGTAATCACACATGGAAGCCAGCAGCATGATCAGCACAGAGGTACAATTATAAATTCATCATAGGGCCTAACTAATAACTGTTCAAGGTGAGTATGATTGTAATTACGATTAAATCTTGGGAATTTGAACACACTATACAAATGATTGTAAACAGCTTTTGCGAAAGAACTACTACTTGAACTGAAGTTTCATTTTCATCGTTGTGAGGTACTGCACATCTCATGTGAGTTTGACCACGAGTGCAAGTGTCGTTCTCCTCAAGTCAAGATAGCTCCCGCCATATACTGCCGTGGGCCGTGTCAGATCATGGTGTTAATATTGACAGGAATGCTGATTTTGGGGGTTCCATTTCCTCCCTCCAAAATATATGACTATAGAATTAAAATCTCTATTTTCTCCCTCTTTATATCATTCTATTTTCTTCTTCTCTCTCTTTATATCATTCTCTTTTCTTCTTCTCTCTGTCACTTCCTCTTTCTCTGTCTCTTGCTACTCCCCTTCATTCATTCATTTTTTTTCTAATTCGAATCTCACTCTTTCCATTGTATCCCAATGACTCTCTCTCTCTCTTTCTCTTTCTCTCTCAACCCCTTATTCCAT
Organism: Echinometra lucunter; assembly: GCA_029962745.1. Taxonomy (NCBI): domain Eukaryota; kingdom Metazoa; phylum Echinodermata; class Echinoidea; order Camarodonta; family Echinometridae; genus Echinometra; species Echinometra lucunter. The sequence goes on along the minus strand of JAPZVO010001576.1, from coordinate 6,272 downwards.
TCTTCTCGTTCTCTTTCTCTTTCTCCCTCGACCCCCTATTCCATTCTTAATTCGCTCTCTTTCTCTCCCACTCTCGCTCTTTCTCAAACTCGCTCAATCTCTTCCTACGTCTCTCACCCCCTCAATATCAATAACTCTCTTCCTCTTTTTCTCTTTTACTCCTATCCTCTTATCTCTCCATTTGTATCTGTCTGTTATAATATACTGTATATCCCTCTTCCTTTCACCACACTCCCTCCTTATCATCCATTAAATATTACTTAAAGCATGAGCATAAAAGGGTGATGAAAGAAATATTCTACTGAACATGAACGCAAAAATGAATTGGCCAATACTTTGAGATTTTGAGATCAAGAGCAGAAATACATATAGGTGGCATATGAAAAGAAATTCATGCATGAACTTTTTAATAAACTCTATTAATCACATGAGAATTTGAATGAGTGGTGGTGTGATTTTGCATATGGAACCTGTGATCACAAAAGTGAATTAACCACTTTCGTGATTTTTGGGAACGCTTCAACCAACTGGCCCAAAAAAGGAAACCGCCAGTTTAACGGGCGGGCCCCGCAATGTAAAATGAATGGTCGATAGAATCTCATAAACTTGCTATTTGTGATAGCCTCCAAAAAAATTCTTGACAAGCAAAAACAAAACAAAACAGCCGAATGCTTATTTTTGGGATTCCATTTCCTCCCTCCAAAATATTGTCTGACAGAATAAAAGACTGAATTAAAAGCGTTATCACTTCAACGGGAGTGGGTTTAATGTAAAACGGTGGTAAAATGTATATTTTCCATCGAAAAGGGAAGGGGCACAGACCGGAAATGCCCCTCCCCCCAAAAAAGAACAAAATTCCACCATTGAACTTAACTATAATTCCTTTAACTATAAAAATTTTTTTAAAAGAACTTAAAGTAAAATCAGGATCGCATGACAACAATATTTCATGAGTTGGCCGATATCGTTCATAGGCCTAACAATAATAATAATAAAAAAACATTATTGATCAACAGCAAAACTATTTCAGGAAAAAATATATAAGTATGGAAAGGTCATTAGAAAAAACAACCATTAATTAAGAAATTGCCAAATTTGTCTATAACATATCACAAATATCACAAAAATTGTATGTATTTCTTTACCCCATCCGGTGGATTTTCCAAGGCCCCGCTATTATTCAATAAAACAGCCTCCCCATTCCCCCTAAACTTTTTGTATAATTATATTCAGTTTTGTTCTTGTAAATTTTGATTTGTTAATGTTTTTATTTGTGGACCCCTTTCAAAATCAACTTGTTGAAAGGGCTATCCACCCCATTCGAGGAAATAAAGTTTTTTAAATGAAACAGAGGGAAGAGGCACATTATAACCAGCATTCATCCATCTTCTGTGTATTCAGCCTAAGTTGTTCCAAAATTTTATGCTGCCCCTCAATTACGCGGGACCTAAACACGCTAGCTGTTCCCGGCGGGTACAGCTAGTTCTAGTCATTAATGCTGGCATCTAATGATCTGTTCCCATTCAGTCAAGAACATTCATTAGATCTGCAGTTTGTAAAAAAAAATAACCGTACATCCAAAACCAAAGTAGGAAACTGATTGATTTTCTTTCATTCCACTTTTATATTTTTTGATAACTTGCTGAAATGAAAAATACCAGTAACAGGTGAATGGAAACCCTTAATGTGTATAGAAATGCAATCTGGGCACCAATAGGCTGTGAGCCTAGTGCTTTTTTTCTCGCCCACCAGAAATGAAGGCGAGACTTAGGGATCCAAATGGTGTCCGTCCGTCACAAATTTTAAAGTTTACCTGCAAGACTCTCTTATGATGCATAACTTGGCAACTGCTGGTCCATTGGCGGTGCACTAGGGGTACCATCATGTTGCGGTGCTTTTGGAGGTCACCTGGTGAGGTCAAAGGTCATTTGAGGTCACATTGTTATAGAGTACGTGCAAGACTCTTTTTACATACGTTAAAGTTTACCTGCAAGACTCTCTTATGATGCAGAACTTGGCAACTGCTGGTCCAATGGCAACCAAACTTGGGTGGTAGGTGCACTAGGGGTACCATCATGTTGTGGTGCTTTTGGAGGTCACATGGTGAGGTCAAAAGTCATTTGAGGTCACATTGTTATAGAGTATGTGCAAGACTCTTTTTACATACGTTAAAGTTTACCTGCAAGACTCTCTTATGATGCAGAACTTGGCAACTGCTGGTCCAATGGCAACCAAACTTGGGTGGTAGGTGCACTAGGGGTACCATCATGTTGTGGTGCTTTTGGAGGTCACATGGTGAGGTCAAAAGTCATTTGAGATCACATTGTTATAGAGTATGTGCAAGACTCTTTTTACATACATTAAAGTTTACCTGCAAGACTCTCTTAGGACACATAACTTGACAACTGTTGGTCCATTGGCATCCAAACTTGGATGATAGATGCACTAGGGGGTAACATCATGTTGCAGTGCTGTCGGAGGTCGCATGGTGAGGTCAAAGGTCATTTGAGGTCAAATGTTAAAGTTTACCTGCAAGACTCTTATGACAAAAAACTTTGTAACCGTTGCTCCCTTTTCAACTTAACTAGGGTCATAGATGTACTTAGGGGACCTTCATGTTATAGTGGTATCAGAGGTCACATGGTAAGGTCAAAGGTCATTTTATTTCAAACGGTAGAGTTTACCTGCAAGACTCTCTTATGACACATAACTTGGCGCATGTTGCTGCAATAGGGCAATTCCATGTGGGAAAGCACAAAATCAGCTAATTTCAAATTTATAGTAATAATAATCATTTTGACGATTTCAAATAGCCAAATCCCTAAATTATAAGAAACTGTTAAAAAATTCTATCATCTTAATTGGTATTGGTAACATGCATGTTTGATTTTAAATGACATTTTTTGCTATTTATGTAAAATTTTGTGCAATACAATCATGACCATGAAAAAAATACATTCTTCACTTTATGTATTACACATTGATTTTCATTATATTTGAGAATGTGTAAGCAACTCATATTCCAAAGAACGAAACATATGTCACATCAGTATTTTCAGGAAGTGTGTTTAAAATCTACTACAGTATGAGTGTAATTCCGTTACCACAAAAGAGGATAAGTTTTCCTCCTAGCATAAATAGTGAGTCTACTTTAGGGGGACTGGAAATTCTCTGATTTCAGCTCATACCTCAAAACTTCTAATAGCATTTTTATTTGAATATCTCTTTCTATTTGGCCAAATTGGTGGCAATGGAATTACATGGTAACAGAATTAACATCATGCTAAGAAGACTTTCAGGTGATTTAGAAGTTGGAATCTATCTGTTTTATACAAGACTCATTATGAATAGCTTGGAGGTTCCATTGATTGTAATAAATAGGGCAAAGTAACAAGTATGAATAATAAATATGGACTGTTACAATTACTTTACATACTTGCAATTGTTGTACAAGAGAGAAAACAGGTTGACATAATCAAAGGTGGGCATGGTCGGGATGGAAGTGTGATCATGCCTGGCAATAAGTGAATCTGCAAACGTTCCACCAATCTTGATTTCATTTCATAATCACACTGATTTCATGACAGGTAAAGGTTATTTTGTTTTGTTACTTTATAAGTTTATGTTTTCTGATATTTGTCCTTGTCAGTTCATACATTTATCCATCATTCCTCTATGTACAGTATCATTCTGTATGTATGATCCCCATGAAATAACTCATTTAATTGGGAGCTAGGGAAATACATTATTTCAATGAAATCAATAAAGCAATGTCATTATCTAATTGATTCATCATTTATCTAGTTTAACAGGCCAGTGTTGATGTGTGTAATCTAGTTCTTTTATTATTTTTGTGATTTAATACCACCAGGTACATGAAGATGAACAGTCAACAATCTAGCAGTGACTGAGTTAAGCATCTGACCATTAGACAAATAAATTGACTGAAAATGGATTTCTAATACTTATGATAGCATATGGAGTGACGTTTGGTTCTTTTTTCCTACATTCTCCTACTTGGTGACAAGTACTTCCATCGTAATGGTGTATTGGCAGATTGAGAAGATGCACTCTGCAGGTACTAATCCTTTCTCAACTTGTCTTTCATACATAATGGAATTCAGGCTTATTATCCTGTATCATAGTGACAAATAGTATTACAAATTGGCCTGTCATGATGTGATACTAGGAGTGTAATTAATAATATCAATGATAAAAAGGAGATGTTTCTGCTGGGGCTGTTACCCTTGAACACTAGCCCAAGATAACTCCTGCTAAGGTCTATGGAAAATGCATGTTATGCTGAAAGTCAAATTGTGCTCAACGGGTTTAAATGTTGTATGCAATGTTGTTTTCGATCGTTCATTTTCCACTCATGGGTGGAACACCCTAACAGCAGAGCTGGATTGCGTATAGGGGTCAACTTTGAAAACTAGATCTGTGAATCAATATGTCAGTCTTGAACTTGACAGTTAACATGTAACTTTGATTTTAAATTGAGATCATTAATTCTAAACACAAATTTCACTGTAAACATTTATCTATGAATGTTAATGGAATAGAAATATCTACAGACCACTGGGTCGGATTTCTTTGATTCTGTTAACCTGTAAAGTCCGTATCGCTGGTAGTAGTATCATGATATCATTATCATCATCATCATCATCATCATCACCATCACTACCATCGTCGTCATCACCGTCGTCGTCATCATCATCATCATCTCCATCATTGTAGAGTCATCATTATTATTATTGATGTTCTTATTATCATTGTCAACTTTTGTTTGTGGGTCTGATAGCACATACACATCCTGCATTTGGACCTTAATTGGGCCTTATGGGAGAACTCATCCAGCCTGGACCAGTGGAGGATGACAGATTTCAGAGCTCTTTTTTTTTTATTCTGTGGGTTGTGGTTCATGGGGTTCTTAAGAGTGTAATGCAATTATTAACACATAACCAGTGGGAATAGGGATCTGTGTATTGAGTCCAGCTGGGGCCTATGGGAAATTCAAGAATTCTATAGTAAGTAACTTTTACTGAGCTTTGCATTTGATTTTCTCCCTTTAGATGGTGAAATGGCTGCACAGAAATCTACTCCCCAGAGCTGTACAAGGCTTGCTTAACAGATTCAGCACGTATCTAATCCATTAGCGGTCAGTTTTGATTACGAATTTTTAATGTTTAAAGGAAATTCCACCCTGTTTTAGTTTTTAATAAAAGTATAAAATTGAAGAAAGGCCAATTATGGATATGAAAGTTGTAGATTTGCTGAGAGTGGTATTCATTCAATTGAATAGCAAATCTATCTTGTGAGCTACTCGTTTTTTTTTTGGGGGGGGGTTGTTTGTTTGTTGTTGTATTTTTTTTTTTTTTTTTTTTTTTTTTGGGTTGGGAGGGGATTTGTTTTTTGTTTTGTTTTCCAAACAATATTTTTCCAATATTTCCAGTTATAATATCAACCCTATCATGCAAATATAGTGATCATATTAATGCTAGCTCAAACCATGAAAAGCTTACCATAAGAATATAGACCTTGTAAATAGACTAAAGCAACAAATGAATATTCATCTAATCTACTATCTTTTGAAACTTTTCTTTTCTTTTCTTATCTTTTCTTTCTAGAACCCTTGTTTCCAATTCTTCTATTATTGTCCTCCTCCTTGCTCTGTACTTCTACACAGTTGGCGTGCTTCCGCTAGCTCTTGCAGTGGGTACCTCTCCTTGGATTATCCTCTCCTTATACTTCTGGTTTGCATCCTGCTTCATCCTCTTCATCATTTGCTGCAAGAGTGACCCAGGGGTCATCACCATGGAGACGCTGCATAGATTCAAAGATGTGTATGAAGTAGATGGTGTGCTGTATCACAAGGGTACAGTGTGTTGGACTTGTACATTTGAAAAGCCAGCTAGATCGAAGCATTGTGGTAATTGAAACTGTTTGATGGTACTGTTGTCTACATGTACATACACAGCATTTAAACTATAAAGCCTGATTTTAGGAAGCTGAATGGGGAGAACACTACCAGCCATGATCGAAATCATTGAAGTTTTCTATTCAAGATTACAGATTAAACACCTGCCCAAGTTCTCTTAATGAGGCACAAAAAGTAAAATTTTCTTTCAAATTACTAATTATGGAATTGCCTACGTGCTTTTTGATTACGGTCAGAATAAATTCATAAAGTAAAGGGTGTTTTAAAATCAAAGTTTATACCTTTTATTTTTCATTGTATTTACAAAGTTCAGCTATGTTTTCTAAGAACACTA
>JAPZVO010001575.1:0-16086 GCA_029962745.1 Echinometra lucunter | reverse complement strand
ATAAGGGTGCCGCAGTCACCTTAAAACAGGGACCAATGAATATTCTATATTGACGTAATATACATCATTCTCTTTTAAGGAATGATAGAACATGATTGACGGCTTTTTCCGGGCCACCACCAGTCCCAAAGGGTCAAGGAGCATCAGGGGCACCTAAAACAAACTCAGGTTGCCCCGGCCAATTGGGGTATAAGGGTGACCGCAGTCACCCTAAAAACAGGGTCAATGAATATTCTATATTGACTAATATACATCATTCTCTTTTAAGGAATAGTAGAACATGATTGACGGCTTTGGCCGGGCCACCACCATGTCCCCAAAGTGTCAAGGAGCATCAGGGCATTCTAAAAAAACTCAGGCTTGCCCCGGCCAATGGGGTATAAGGGTGCCGCAACACCCTCAAAAAGGGTCAAGGAATATTCTATATCTACAGTATATACATCTTTCTCTTTTAAGGAATATAGAAAATGATTGAAGGCTCTGGCCGGGCCACCACCCAGTCCCAAAGGGTCAAGGAGCATCAGGGCAACCTAAAAACAACTCAGCTTGCCCCGGCCAATAGGGTATAAGGGTGCCGCAGTCAACTTAAAAAGGGCCAAGGAATATTCTATATTGACGGAATATACATCTTTCTCTTTTAAGGAATATAGAAAATGATTGAAGGCTTTGGCCGGGCCACCACCTGTCCCAAAGTGCAAGGAGCATCGGGGCAACCTAAAACAACTCAGCTTGCCCCGGCCAATAGGGTATAAGGGTGCCGCAATCACCCTCAAAAAGGGTCAATGAATATTCTATATTGATGTAATATACATCATTCTCTTTTAAGGAATGTAGAACATGATTGACGGCTTTTTCCGGGCCACCACCAGTCCCAAAGGGTCAAGGAGCATCAGGGCATTCTAAAACAACTCAGGTTGCCCCGGCCAATGGGGTATAAGGGTGCCGCAATCACCCTCAAAAAGGGTCAAGGAATATTCTTATCTACAGTAATATACATCTTCTCTCTTAAGGAATATAGAAAATGATTGACGGCTTTGGCCGGGCCACCACCTGTCCCAAAGGGTCAAGGAGCATCAGGGCAAACCTAAAACAACTCAGCTTGCCCCGGCCAATAGGGTATAAGGGTGCCGCAGTCATCTTTAAAAGGGCCAAGGAATATTCTATATTGACGGAATATACACTTTCTCTTTTAAGGAATATAGAAATGATTGACGGCTTTTTCCGGGCCACCACCTGTCCCAAAGGGTCAAGGAGCATCAGGGCAACCTAAAACAACTCAGCTTGCCCCGGCCAATAGGGTATAAGGGTACCGCAATCACCCTCAAAAAGGGTCAAGGAATATTCTATATTGACGGAATAACATCATTCTCTTTTAAGGAATATAGAAATGATTGACGGCTTTGGCCGGGCCACCACCTGTCCCAAAGTGTCAAGGAGCATCGGGGCAACCTAAAAAAAATCAGCTTGCCCCGGCCAATAGTGTATAAGGGTGCCGCAGTCATCTTTAAAAGAACCAAGGAATATTCTATATCTACAGTAATATACATCTTTCTCTCTTAAGGAATATAGAAAATGATTGACGGCTTTGGCCGGGCCACCACCTGTCCCAAGGGTCAAGGAGCATCAGGGCAACCTAAAACAACTCAGCTTGCCCCGGCCAATAGGGGTATAAGGGTGCCGCAGTCATCTTTAAAAGGGCCAAGGAATATTCTATATTGACGGAATATACATCTTTCCCTTTTAAGGAATATAGACAATGATTGAAGGCTTTGGCCGGGCCACCACCTGTCCCAAAGTGCCAAGGAGCATCGGGGCACCTAAAACAACTCAGCTTGCCCCGGCCAATAGGGTATAAGGGTGCCGCAGTCACCTAAAACAGGGTCAATGAATATTCTATATTGACGTAATATACATCATTCTCTTTTAAGGAATGTAGAACATGATTGACGGCTTTTTCCGGGCCACCACCAGTCCCAAAGGGTCAAGGAGCATCAGGGCATTCTAAAACAACTCAGGTTGCCCCGGCCAATGGGGTATAAGGGTGCCGCAATCACCCTCAAACAGGAAAAAGGAATATTCTATATCTACAGTAATATACATCTTTCTCTTTTAAGGAATATAGAAAATTATTGAAGGCTCTAACCGGGCCACCACCTGTCCCAAAGGGTCAAGGAGCATCAGGGCAACCTAAAACAACTCAGGTTGCCCCGGGCAATAGGGTATAAGGGTGCCGCAGTCACCTTTAAGAAGAGTCAATGAATATTCTATATTGACGTAATATACATCATTCTCTTTTAAGGAATATAGAAAATGATTGACGGCTTTGACCGGGCCACCACCTGTCCCAAAGTGTCAAGGAGCATCGGGGCAACCTAAAAAAACTCAGCTTGCCCCGGCCAATAGGGTATAAGGGTGCCGCAATCACCCTCAAAAAGGATCAAGGAATATTCTACATCTAAAGTAACATACATCGTTCTCTTTTAAGGAATATAGAAAATGATTGACGGCTTTGGCCGGGCCACCACCTGTCCCAAAGGGTCAAGGAGCATCAGGGCAACCTAAAACAACTGAGCTTGCCCCGGCCAATAGGGTATAAGGGTGCCGCAGTCATCTTTAAAAGAACCAAGGAATATTCTATATTGACGGAATATACATCTTTCTCTTTTAAGGAATATAGAAAATGATTGAAGGCTTTGGCCGGGCCACCACCTGTCCCAAAGTGCCAAGGAGCATCGGGGCAACCTAAAACAACTCAGGTTGCCCCGGCCAATAGGGTATAAGGGTGCCGCAGTCACCTTCAAAAAGGGTCAATGAATATTCTATATTGACGTAATATACATCATTCTCTTTTAATGAATATAGAAAATGATTGAAGGCTTTGGCCGGGCCACCACCTGTCCCAAAGTGTCAAGGAGCATCGGGGCAACCTAAAACAACTCAGGTTGCCCCGGCCAATGGGGTATAAGGGTGCCGCAATCACCCTCAAAAAGGGTCAAGGAATATTCTATATCTACAATAATATACATCTTTCTCTTTTAAGGAATATAGAAAATTATTGAAGGTTTTGGCCGGGCCACCACCTGTCCCAAAGTGTCAAGGAGCATTAGGGCAACCTAAAAGAACTCAGCTTGCCCCGGCCAATAGGGTATAAGGGTGCCGCAGTCACCTTTAAAAGGACCAAGGAATATTCTATATTGACGTAATATACATCATTCTCTTTTAAGGAATATAGACAATGATTGACGGCTTTTTCCGGGCCACCACCTGTCCCAAAGGGTCAAGGAGCATCGGGGCAACCTAAAACAACTCAGGTTGCCCCGGCCAATTGGGTATAAGGATACCGCAATCACCCTCAAAAAGGGTCAAGGAATATTCTATATTGACGGAATATACATCATTCTCTTTTAAGGAATATAGAAAATGATTGAAGGCTTTGGCCGGGCCACCACCTGTCCCAAAGTGTCAAGGAGCATCGGGGCAAGCGAAAAAAAATCAGCTTGCCCCGGCCAATAGTGTATAAGGGTGCCGCAAACACCCTCAAAAAGGGTCAAGGAATATTCTATATCTACAGTAATATACATCTTTCTCTTTTAAGGAATATAGAAAATGATTGAAGGCTCTGGCCGGGCCACCACCTGTCCCAAAGGGTCAAGGAGCATCAGGGCAACCTAAAACAACTCAGCTTGCCCCGGCCAATAGGGTATAAGGGTGCCGCAGTCACCTAAAAACAGGGTCAATGAATATTCTATATTGACGTAATATACATCATTCTCTTTTAAGGAATGTAGAACATGATTGACGGCTTTTTCCGGGCCACCACCAGTCCCAAAGTGTCAAGGAGCATCAGGGCATTCTAAAACAACTCAGGTTGCCCCGGCCAATGGGGTATAAGGGTGCCGCAGTCACCTAAAAACAGGGTCAATGAATATTCTATATTGACGTAATATACATCATTCTCTTTTAAGGAATGTAGAACATGATTGACGGCTTTTTCCGGGCCACCACCAGTCCCAAAGTGTCAAGGAGCATCAGGGCATTCTAAAACAACTCAGGTTGCCCCGGCCAATGGGGTATAAGGGTGCCGCAATCACCCTCAAAAAGGGTCAAGGAATATTCTATATCTACAGTAATATACATCTTTCTCTTTTAAGGAATATAGAAAATGATTGAAGGCTCTGGCCGGGCCACCACCTGTCCCAAAGGGTCAAGGAGCATCAGGGCAACCTAAAACAACTCAGCTTGCCCCGGCCAATAGGGTATAAGGGTGCCGCAGTCACCTTTAAAAAGGGCCAAGGAATATTCTATATTGACGGAATATACATCTTTCTCTTTTAAGGAATATAGAAAATGATTGAAGGCTTTGGCCGGGCCACCACCTGTCCCAAAGTGCCAAGGAGCATCGGGGCAACCTAAAACAACTCAGCTTGCCCCGGCCAATAGGGTATAAGGGTGCCGCAATCACCCTCAAAAGGGTCAATGAATATTCTATATTGATGTAATATACATCATTCTCTTTTAAGGAATGTAGAACATGATTGACGGCTTTTTCCGGGCCACCACCAGTCCCAAAGGGTCAAGGAGCATCAGGGCATTCTAAAACAACTCAGGTTGCCCCGGCCAATGGGGTATAAGGGTACCGCAATCACCCTCAAAAAGGGTCAAGGAATATTCTATATCTACAGTAATATACATCTTTCTCTCTTAAGGAATATAGAAAATGATTGACGGCTTTGGCCGGGCCACCACCAGTCCCAAAGGGTCAAGGAGCATCAGGGCAACCTAAAACAACTCAGCTTGCCCCGGCCAATAGGGTATAAGGGTGCCGCAGTCATCTTTAAAAGGGCCAAGGAATATTCTATATTGACGGAATATACATCTTTCCCTTTTAAGGAATATAGACAATGATTGAAGGCTTTGGCCGGGCCACCACCTGTCCCAAAGTGCCAAGGAGCATCGGGGCAACCTAAAACAACTCAGGTTGCCCCGGCCAAGAGGGTATAAGGGTGCCGCAGTCACCTAAAAACAGGGTCAATGAATATTCTATATTGACGTAATATACATCATTCTCTTTTAAGGAATGTAGAACATGATTGACGGCTTTTTCCGGGCCACCACCAGTCCCAAAGGGTCAAGGAGCATCAGGGCATTCTAAAACAACTCAGGTTGCCCCGGCCAATGGGGTATAAGGGTGCCGCAATCACCCTCAAACAGGAAAAAGGAATATTCTATATCTACAGTAATATACATCTTTCTCTTTTAAGGAATATAGAAAATTATTGAAGGCTCTAACCGGGCCACCACCTGTCCCAAAGGGTCAAGGAGCATCAGGGCAACCTAAAACAACTCAGCTTGCCCCGGCCAATAGGGTATAAGGGTGCCGCAGTCACCTTTAAGAAGAGTCAATGAATATTCTATATTGACGTAATATACATCATTCTCTTTTAAGGAATATAGAAAATGATTGACGGCTTTGACCGGGCCACCACCTGTCCCAAAGTGTCAAGGAGCATCGGGACAACCTAAAAAAACTCAGCTTGCCCCGGCCAATAGGGTATAAGGGTGCCGCAATCACCCTCAAAAAGGATCAAGGAATATTCTACATCTAAAGTAACATACATCGTTCTCTTTTAAGGAATATAGAAAATGATTGACGGCTTTGGCCGGGCCACCACCTGTCCCAAAGGGTCAAGGAGCATCAGGGCAACCTAAAACAACTCAGCTTGCCCCGGCCAATAGGGTATAAGGGTGCCGCAGTCATCTTTAAAAGGGCCAAGGAATATTCTATATTGACGGAATATACATCTTTCTCTTTTAAGGAATATAGAAAATGATTGAAGGCTTTGGCCGGGCCACCACCTGTCCCAAAGTGCCAAGGAGCATCGGGGCAACCTAAAACAACTCAGGTTGCCCCGGCCAATAGGGTATAAGGGTGCCGCAGTCACCTTCAAAAAGGGTCAATGAATATTCTATATTGACGTAATATACATCATTCTCTTTTAATGAATATAGAAAATGATTGAAGGCTTTGGCCGGGCCACCACCTGTCCCAAAGTGTCAAGGAGCATCGGGGCAACCTAAAACAACTCAGGTTGCCCCGGCCAATGGGGTATAAGGGTGCCGCAATCACCCTCAAAAAGGGTCAAGGAATATTCTATATCTACAATAATATACATCTTTCTCTTTTAAGGAATATAGAAAATTATTGAAGGTTTTGGCCGGGCCACCACCTGTCCCAAATGGTCAAGGAGCATTAGGGCAACCTAAAAGAACTCAGCTTGCCCCGGCCAATAGGGTATAAGGGTGCCGCAGTCACCTTTAAAAGGACCAAGGAATATTCTATATTGACGTAATATACATCATTCTCTTTTAAGGAATATAGACAATGATTGACGGCTTTTTCCGGGCCACCACCTGTCCCAAAGGGTCAAGGAGCATCGGGGCAACCTAAAACAACTCAGGTTGCCCCGGCCAATTGGGTATAAGGATACCGCAATCACCCTCAAAAAGGGTCAAGGAATATTCTATATTGACGGAATATACATCATTCTCTTTTAAGGAATATAGAAAATGATTGAAGGCTTTGGCCGGGCCACCACCTGTCCCAAAGTGTCAAGGAGCATCGGGGCAAGCGAAAAAAAATCAGCTTGCCCCGGCCAATAGTGTATAAGGGTGCCGCAAACACCCTCAAAAAGGGTCAAGGAATATTCTATATCTACAGTAATATACATCTTTCTCTTTTAAGGAATATAGAAAATGATTGAAGGCTCTGGCCGGGCCACCACCTGTCCCAAAGGGTCAAGGAGCATCAGGGCAACCTAAAACAACTCAGCTTGCCCCGGCCAATAGGGTATAAGGGTGCCGCAGTCACCTAAAACAGGGTCAATGAATATTCTATATTGACGTAATATACATCATTCTCTTTTAAGGAATGTAGAACATGATTGACGGCTTTTTCCGGGCCACCACCAGTCCCAAAGTGTCAAGGAGCATCAGGGCATTCTAAAACAACTCAGGTTGCCCCGGCCAATGGGGTATAAGGGTGCCGCAGTCACCTAAAAACAGGGTCAATGAATATTCTATATTGACGTAATATACATCATTCTCTTTTAAGGAATGTAGAACATGATTGAAGGCTTTTTCCGGGCCACCACCAGTCCCAAAGTGTCAAGGAGCATCAGGGCATTCTAAAACAACTCAGGTTGCCCCGGCCAATGGGGTATAAGGGTGCCGCAATCACCCTCAAAAAGGGTCAAGGAATATTCTATATCTACAGTAATATACATCTTTCTCTTTTAAGGAATATAGAAAATGATTGAAGGCTCTGGCCGGGCCACCACCTGTCCCAAAGGGTCAAGGAGCATCAGGGCAACCTAAAACAACTCAGCTTGCCCCGGCCAATAGGGTATAAGGGTGCCGCAGTCATCTTTAAAAGGGCCAAGGAATATTCTATATTGACGGAATATACATCTTTCTCTTTTAAGGAATATAGAAAATGATTGAAGGCTTTGGCCGGGCCACCACCTGTCCCAAAGTGCCAAGGAGCATCGGGGCAACCTAAAACAACTCAGCTTGCCCCGGCCAATAGGGTATAAGGGTGCCGCAATCACCCTCAAAAAGGGTCAATGAATATTCTATATTGATGTAATATACATCATTCTCTTTTAAGGAATGTAGAACATGATTGACGGCTTTTTCCGGGCCACCACCAGTCCCAAAGGGTCAAGGAGCATCAGGGCATTCTAAAACAACTCAGGTTGCCCCGGCCAATGGGGTATAAGGGTACCGCAATCACCCTCAAAAAGGGTCAAGGAATATTCTATATCTACAGTAATATACATCTTTCTCTCTTAAGGAATATAGAAAATGATTGACGGCTTTGGCCGGGCCACCACCAGTCCCAAAGGGTCAAGGAGCATCAGGGCAACCTAAAACAACTCAGCTTGCCCCGGCCAATAGGGTATAAGGGTGCCGCAGTCATCTTTAAAAGGGCCAAGGAATATTCTATATTGACGGAATATACATCTTTCCCTTTTAAGGAATATAGACAATGATTGAAGGCTTTGGCCGGGCCACCACCTGTCCCAAAGTGCCAAGGAGCATCGGGGCAACCTAAAACAACTCAGGTTGCCCCGGCCAAGAGGGGTATAAGGGTGCCGCAGTCACCTAAAAACAGGGTCAATGAATATTCTATATTGACGTAATATACATCATTCTCTTTTAAGGAATGTAGAACATGATTGACGGCTTTTTCCGGGCCACCACCAGTCCCAAAGGGTCAAGGAGCATCAGGGCATTCTAAAACAACTCAGGTTGCCCCGGCCAATGGGGTATAAGGGTGCCGCAATCACCCTCAAACAGGAAAAAGGAATATTCTATATCTACAGTAATATACATCTTTCTCTTTTAAGGAATATAGAAAATTATTGAAGGCTCTAACCGGGCCACCACCTGTCCCAAAGGGTCAAGGAGCATCAGGGCAACCTAAAACAACTCAGCTTGCCCCGGCCAATAGGGTATAAGGGTGCCGCAGTCACCTTTAAGAAGAGTCAATGAATATTCTATATTGACGTAATATACATCATTCTCTTTTAAGGAATATAGAAAATGATTGACGGCTTTGACCGGGCCACCACCTGTCCCAAAGTGTCAAGGAGCATCGGGACAACCTAAAAAAACTCAGCTTGCCCCGGCCAATAGGGTATAAGGGTGCCGCAATCACCCTCAAAAAGGATCAAGGAATATTCTACATCTAAAGTAACATACATCGTTCTCTTTTAAGGAATATAGAAAATGATTGACGGCTTTGGCCGGGCCACCACCTGTCCCAAAGGGTCAAGGAGCATCAGGGCAACCTAAAACAACTCAGCTTGCCCCGGCCAATAGGGTATAAGGGTGCCGCAGTCATCTTTAAAAGGGCCAAGGAATATTCTATATTGACGGAATATACATCTTTCTCTTTTAAGGAATATAGAAAATGATTGAAGGCTTTGGCCGGGCCACCACCTGTCCCAAAGTGCCAAGGAGCATCGGGGCAACCTAAAACAACTCAGGTTGCCCCGGCCAATAGGGTATAAGGGTGCCGCAGTCACCTTCAAAAAGGGTCAATGAATATTCTATATTGACGTAATATACATCATTCTCTTTTAATGAATATAGAAAATGATTGAAGGCTTTGGCCGGGCCACCACCTGTCCCAAAGTGTCAAGGAGCATCGGGGCAACCTAAAACAACTCAGGTTGCCCCGGCCAATGGGGTATAAGGGTGCCGCAATCACCCTCAAAAAGGGTCAAGGAATATTCTATATCTACAATAATATACATCTTTCTCTTTTAAGGAATATAGAAAATTATTGAAGGTTTTGGCCGGGCCACCACCTGTCCCAAATGGTCAAGGAGCATTAGGGCAACCTAAAAGAACTCAGCTTGCCCCGGCCAATAGGGTATAAGGGTGCCGCAGTCACCTTTAAAAGGACCAAGGAATATTCTATATTGACGTAATATACATCATTCTCTTTTAAGGAATATAGACAATGATTGACGGCTTTTTCCGGGCCACCACCTGTCCCAAAGGGTCAAGGAGCATCGGGGCAACCTAAAACAACTCAGGTTGCCCCGGCCAATTGGGTATAAGGGATACCGCAATCACCCTCAAAAAGGGTCAAGGAATATTCTATATTGACGGAATATACATCATTCTCTTTTAAGGAATATAGAAAATGATTGAAGGCTTTGGCCGGGCCACCACCTGTCCCAAAGTGTCAAGGAGCATCGGGGCAAGCGAAAAAAAATCAGCTTGCCCCGGCCAATAGTGTATAAGGGTGCCGCAAACACCCTCAAAAAGGGTCAAGGAATATTCTATATCTACAGTAATATACATCTTTCTCTTTTAAGGAATATAGAAAATGATTGAAGGCTCTGGCCGGGCCACCACCTGTCCCAAAGGGTCAAGGAGCATCAGGGCAACCTAAAACAACTCAGCTTGCCCCGGCCAATAGGGTATAAGGGTGCCGCAGTCACCTTAAAACAGGGTCAATGAATATTCTATATTGACGTAATATACATCATTCTCTTTTAAGGAATGTAGAACATGATTGACGGCTTTTTCCGGGCCACCACCAGTCCCAAAGTGTCAAGGAGCATCAGGGCATTCTAAAACAACTCAGGTTGCCCCGGCCAATGGGGTATAAGGGTGCCGCAGTCACCTAAAAACAGGGTCAATGAATATTCTATATTGACGTAATATACATCATTCTCTTTTAAGGAATGTAGAACATGATTGACGGCTTTTTCCGGGCCACCACCAGTCCCAAAGTGTCAAGGAGCATCAGGGCGTTCTAAAACAACTCAGGTTGCCCCGGCCAATGGGGTATAAGGGTGCCGCAATCACCCTCAAAAAGGGTCAAGGAATATTCTATATCTACAGTAATATACATCTTTCTCTTTTAAGGAATATAGAAAATGATTGAAGGCTCTGGCCGGGCCACCACCTGTCCCAAAGGGTCAAGGAGCATCAGGGCAACCTAAAACAACTCAGCTTGCCCCGGCCAATAGGGTATAAGGGTGCCGCAGTCATCTTTAAAAGGGCCAAGGAATATTCTATATTGACGGAATATACATCTTTCTCTTTTAAGGAATATAGAAAATGATTGAAGGCTTTGGCCGGGCCACCACCTGTCCCAAAGTGCCAAGGAGCATCGGGGCAACCTAAAACAACTCAGCTTGCCCCGGCCAATAGGGTATAAGGGTGCCGCAATCACCCTCAAAAAGGGTCAAGGAATATTCTATATTGACGTAATATACATCATTCTCTTTTAAGGAATGTAGAACATGATTGACGGCTTTTTCCGGGCCACCACCAGTCCCAAAGGGTCAAGGAGCATCGGGGCAACCTAAAACAACTCAGGTTGCCCCGGCCAATGGGGTATAAGGGTGCCGCAGTCACCTTCAAAAAGGGTCAATGAATATTCTATATTGACGTAATATACATCATTCTCTTTTAATGAATATAGAAAATGATTGAAGGCTTTGGCCGGGCCACCACCTGTCCCAAAGTGTCAAGGAGCATCGGGGCAACCTAAAACAACTCAGGTTGCCCCGGCCAATGGGGTATAAGGGTGCCGCAATCACCCTCAAAAAGGGTCAAGGAATATTCTATATCTACAATAATATACATCTTTCTCTTTTAAGGAATATAGAAAATGATTGAAGGTTTTGGCCGGGCCACCACCTGTCCCAAAGGGTCAAGGAGCATCAGGGCAACCTAAAACAACTCAGCTTGCCCCGGCCAATAGGGTATAAGGGTGCCGCAGTCACCTTGAAAAGGACCAAGGAATATTCTATATTGACGTAATATACATCATTCTCTTTTAAGGAATATAGACAATGATTGACGGCTTTTTCCGGGCCACCACCAGTCCCAAAGGGTCAAGGAGCATCGGGGCAACCAAAAACAACTCAGGTTGCCCCGGCCAATAGGGTATAAGGGTACCGCAATCACCCTCAAAAAGGGTCAATGAATATTCTATATTGACGTTATATACATCATTCTCTTTTAAGGAATATAGAAAATGATTGACGGCTTTGGCCGGGCCACCACCTGTCCCAAAGTGTCAAGGAGCATCGGGGCAACCTAAAAAAACTCAGCTTGCCCCGGCCAATAGGGTATAAGGGTGCCGCAATCACCCTCAAAAAGGATCAAGAAATATTCTACATCTAAAGTAACATACATCATTCTCTTTTAAGGAATATAGAAAATGATTGACGGCTTTGGCCGGGCCACCACCTGTCCCAAAGGGTCAAGGAGCATCAGGGCAACCTAAAACAACTCAGCTTGCCCCGGCCAATAGGGTATAAGGGTGCCGCAGTCATCTTTAAAAGGGCCAAGGAATATTCTATATTGACGGAATATACATCTTTCTCTTTTAAGGAATATAGACAATGATTGACGGCTTTTTCCGGGCCACCACCAGTCCCAAAGGGTCAAGGAGCATCGGGGCAACCTAAAACAACTCAGGTTGCCCCGGCCAATGGGGTATAAGGGTACCGCAATCACCCTCAAAAAGGGTCAAGGAATATTCTATATTGACGGAATATACATCATTCTCTTTTAAGGAATGTAGAACATGATTGACGGCTTTGGCCGGGCCACCACCTGTCCCAAAGTGTCAAGGAGCATCGGGGCAACCTAAAACAACTCAGGTTGCCCCGGCCAATGGGGTATAAGGGTGCCGCAATCACCCTCAAAAAGGGTCAAGGAATATTCTATATTGACGTAATATACATCATTCTCTTTTAAGGAATGTAGAACATGATTGACGGCTTTTTCCGGGCCACCACCAGTCCCAAAGGGTCAAGGAGCATCGGGGCAACCTAAAACAACTCAGGTTGCCCCGGCCAATGGGGTATAAGGGTGCCGCAGTCACCTTCAAAAAGGGTCAATGAATATTCTATATTGACGTAATATACATCATTCTCTTTTAATGAATATAGAAAATGATTGAAGGCTTTGGCCGGGCCACCACCTGTCCCAAAGTGTCAAGGAGCATCGGGGCAACCTAAAACAACTCAGGTTGCCCCGGCCAATAGGGTATAAGGGTACCGCAATCACCCTCAAAAAGGGTCAATGAATATTCTATATTGAAGTAATATACATCATTCTCTTTTAAGGAATATAGAAAATGATTGACGGCTTTGGCCGGGCCACCACCTGTCCCAAAGTGTCAAGGAGCATCGGGGCAACCTAAAAAAACTCAGCTTGCCCCGGCCAATAGGGTATAAGGGTGCCGCAATCACCCTCAAAAAGGATCAAGGAATATTCTACATCTAAAGTAACATACATCATTCTCTTTTAAGGAATATAGAAAATGATTGCGGCTTTGGCCGGGCCACCACCAGTCCCAAAGGGTCAAGGAGCATCGGGGCAACCTAAAACAACTCAGGTTGCCCCGGCCAATGGAGTATAAGGGTACCGCAATCACCCTCAAAAAGGGTCAAGGAATATTCTATATTGACGGAATATACATCTTTCTCTTTTAAGGAATATAGAAAATGATTGAAGGTTTTGGCCGGGCCACCACCTGTCCCAAAGGGTCAAGGAGCATCAGGGCAACCTAAAAGAACTCAGCTTGCCCCGGCCAATAGGGTATAAGGGTGCCGCAGTCACCTTGAAAAGGACCAAGGAATATTCTATATTGACGTAATATACATCATTCTCTTTTAAGGAATATAGACAATGATTGACGGCTTTTTCCGGGCCACCACCAGTCCCAAATTGTCAAGGAGCATCGGGGCAACCAAAAAAAACTCAGGTTGCCCCGGCCAATAGGGTATAAGGGTACCGCAATCACCCTCAAAAAGGGTCAATGAATATTCTATATTGACGTTATATACATCATTCTCTTTTAAGGAATATAGAAAATGATTGACGGCTTTGGCCGGGCCACCACCTGTCCCAAAGTGCCAAGGAGCATCGGGGCAACCTAAAACAACTCAGCTTGCCCCGGCCAATAGGGTATAAGGGTGCCGCAATCACCCTCAAAAAGGGTCAAGGAATATTCTATATTGACGTAATATACATCATTCTCTTTTAAGGAATGTAGAACATGATTGACGGCTTTTTCCGGGCCACCACCAGTCCCAAAGGGTCAAGGAGCATCGGGGCAACCTAAAACAACTCAGGTTGCCCCGGCCAATGGGGTATAAGGGTGCCGCAGTCACCTTCAAAAAGGGTCAATGAATATTCTATATTGACGTAATATACATCATTCTCTTTTAATGAATATAGAAAATGATTGAAGGCTTTGGCCGGGCCACCACCTGTCCCAAAGTGTCAAGGAGCATCGGGGCAACCTAAAACAACTCAGGTTGCCCCGGCCAATGGGGTATAAGGGTGCCGCAATCACCCTCAAAAAGGGTCAAGGAATATTCTATATCTACAATAATATACATCTTTCTCTTTTAAGGAATATAGAAAATGATTGAAGGTTTTGGCCGGGCCACCACCTGTCCCAAAGGGTCAAGGAGCATCAGGGCAACCTAAAACAACTCAGCTTGCCCCGGCCAATAGGGTATAAGGGTGCCGCAGTCACCTTGAAAAGGACCAAGGAATATTCTATATTGACGTAATATACATCATTCTCTTTTAAGGAATATAGACAATGATTGACGGCTTTTCCGGGCCACCACCAGTCCCAAAGGGTCAAGGAGCATCGGGGCAACCAAAAACAACTCAGGTTGCCCCGGCCAATAGGGTATAAGGGTACCGCAATCACCCTCAAAAAGGGTCAATGAATATTCTATATTGACGTTATATACATCATTCTCTTTTAAGGAATATAGAAAATGATTGACGGCTTTGGCCGGGCCACCACCTGTCCCAAAGTGTCAAGGAGCATCGGGGCAACCTAAAAAAACTCAGCTTGCCCCGGCCAATAGGGTATAAGGGTGCCGCAATCACCCTCAAAAAGGATCAAGAAATATTCTACATCTAAAGTAACATACATCATTCTCTTTTAAGGAATATAGAAAATGATTGACGGCTTTGGCCGGGCCACCACCTGTCCCAAAGGGTCAAGGAGCATCAGGGCAACCTAAAACAACTCAGCTTGCCCCGGCCAATAGGGTATAAGGGTGCCGCAGTCATCTTTAAAAGGGCCAAGGAATATTCTATATTGACGGAATATACATCTTTCTCTTTTAAGGAATATAGACAATGATTGACGGCTTTTTCCGGGCCACCACCAGTCCCAAAGGGTCAAGGAGCATCGGGGCAACCTAAAACAACTCAGGTTGCCCCGGCCAATGGGGTATAAGGGTACCGCAATCACCCTCAAAAAGGGTCAAGGAATATTCTATATTGACGGAATATACATCATTCTCTTTTAAGGAATGTAGAACATGATTGACGGCTTTGGCCGGGCCACCACCTGTCCCAAAGTGTCAAGGAGCATCGGGGCAACCTAAAACAACTCAGGTTGCCCCGGCCAATGGGGTATAAGGGTGCCGCAATCACCCTCAAAAAGGGTCAAGGAATATTCTATATTGACGTAATATACATCATTCTCTTTTAAGGAATGTAGAACATGATTGACGGCTTTTTCCGGGCCACCACCAGTCCCAAAGGGTCAAGGAGCATCGGGGCAACCTAAAACAACTCAGGTTGCCCCGGCCAATGGGGTATAAGGGTGCCGCAGTCACCTTCAAAAAGGGTCAATGAATATTCTATATTGACGTAATATACATCATTCTCTTTTAATGAATATAGAAAATGATTGAAGGCTTTGGCCGGGCCACCACCTGTCCCAAAGTGTCAAGGAGCATCGGGGCAACCTAAAACAACTCAGGTTGCCCCGGCCAATAGGGTATAAGGGTACCGCAATCACCCTCAAAAAGGGTCAATGAATATTCTATATTGAAAGTAATATACATCATTCTCTTTAAGGAATATAGAAAATGATTGACGGCTTTGGCCGGGCCACCACCTGTCCCAAGTGTCAAGGAGCATCGGGGCAACCTAAAAAAACTCAGCTTGCCCCGGCCAATAGGGTATAAGGGTGCCGCAATCACCCTCAAAAAGGATCAAGGAATATTCTACATCTAAAGTAACATACATCATTCTCTTTTAAGGAATATAGAAAATGATTGCGGCTTTGGCCGGGCCACCACCAGTCCCAAAGGGTCAAGGAGCATCGGGGCAACCTAAAACAACTCAGGTTGCCCCGGCCAATGGAGTATAAGGGTACCGCAATCACCCTCAAAAAGGGTCAAGGAATATTCTATATTGACGGAATATACATCATTCTCTTTTAAGGAATGTAGAACATGATTGACGGCTTTGGCCGGGCCACCACCTGTCCCAAAGTGTCAAGGAGCATCGGGGCAACCTAAAACAACTCAGGTTGCCCCGGCCAATGGGGTATAAGGGTGCCGCAATCACCCTCAAAAAGGGTCAAGGAATATTCTATATTGACGTAATATACATCATTCTCTTTTAAGGAATGTAGAACATGATTGACGGCTTTTCCGGGCCACCACCAGTCCCAAAGGGTCAAGGAGCATCGGGGCTAACCTAAAACAACTCAGGTTGCCC
>JAPZVO010001574.1:0-13349 GCA_029962745.1 Echinometra lucunter | reverse complement strand
AAAGAAAATGCCACTTTTCCGAGGGATTTATCTAATTTCTCTTTTTTGTTACCTCTGTCATGACTCTTCAATATAACAGAAGAACTTGGTGAATGAACAAGTAAAAATGTGTGAAATAAAAAAAAATCATTTTACTCCGACTTATTTCTGGACTTTTGCAAGCAAAACTGTACATTTGTACGTTTTGAATTACAATTGGAAAGCTGATGAACTATTCTTTCATAGTATGACAGGAAACTCAACACCGGTAAGTAAATGCATAATCAGTAACTGGAAAGTTTCAAAGTGGGCTTTCCCTTTTGTTTGAAACGTCCGTGATGTGCATATTCCGTTGCCTGACTGCTATCCCTATCTATGAACTCCTTCTGACAACTGATAACTCCATTCCAGAACCCTCGTATACTAGATTGCTCTGTGTCTATATTCGAACTGGTAGGGGAAGAGGAATCCGAGCGATATGACTGTAATTTTGGCAATAGTCGTATAATTCGTAATAATCTTAATTAAAGAAAATGGAGCATACTTGCTACAACGACATCAGTTCTATTCCCGATCGTGACTCCCCTGTAATCCGACACTTCACAGATATATCGACCAGCATCATCTGTATCTACGTTGTGGATTACAAGGGAATAGTTTTCGAGTATATCGAACTTCATGGATGGTGATGTCCTGTTCTCGAACCAATAGATCAAGGGGATGACTTTTCCATTATCTGCAGAGGTACAGGGAATCAAACAACTGATTTAGACCCGGTTCTTCGTAAAGTTAATAAGTCTCTTACATACATCATAGTGCACAAACTTGATATTGACCATGCATGCTGACTGTTTGGAGGGACTCGGTTAAAATTCCGGTGACTGATTTGATTTGATTTGATTTGATTTATTTAAACACGGTAAATGCCCAGTTCAGCTTCTCGGCTGGTTTTCAAAGGGGCCGTGTGACAATTAAATACAATGAAATACATAAAATATGAATTCGAATATCAAACAATTACAAGTAAAAATCGTAACAAAATAAAATACATAAAGATTTCACATTTTGAATGAAGTTGAAAACGCACTATGTATCACAAACATAAAATAGACAAAAACAATTAAGAATTTACATAAAATTAGTCGGAAAGAATAACAAATAAACCTAGAATATGTAAATACATTTTTAACGAAATATGAAAAGAAAAGTATGATATATGCTAACAGGAATATGTATCGAGTATTCTGCCAGAAAGAAGAAAGAAAGGAATAAGGAAAAAAACAAACTACTGGCTGATATTGAAAAGCTTAAACTGCAGTTATCGCATCAATCTTCTGTTACTGATACTTCTATTTTCGCACAGCTTGAAGAGGCGGAAAATAATTTGAACAAAATTTTTGATTATGAAACAAAAGGTCTCATTATAAGATCTAAAGTTAGGTGGTTAGAGGAAGGGGAGAAGAATTCAAAATATTTTTGTAATTTAGAAAACAGATCTTGGCAGAAAAAAAAATATAAGTAAAATTCAAGACTCTGAAGGAAATCTGATTACTGATCCACTTAAAATATTAAAGGAAATTTAGAATTTTTATAGTAAACTCTATGCCAACCAGGATTCTGCTTTAGATCCTTCAAATGAAAATAATGTAAACGAAGATATCTTTGAGAAAATAGATAGTCCTAAGTTGACCGAAGAAGATAGGTCATTTTTAGAAAATCCTTTGGCCAAGCAAGAATTATTTGATGTAATTAAGTCTATGAAAACAAATAAAACTCCTGGGCTTGATGGTCACCCTGTTGAATTTTATGTTACTTTTTGGCCTGATATTTGTGATATGCTTTTAGATTCTTTTAATTTTTCTTTGCATAATGGAGTGATGTCCTTGTCCCAAAGAAATGGTGTTATAAGTCTTCTTCCAAAAAAGGACAGAGACCTTCTATTTATCAAGAATTATCGTCCTATTACCTTATTGACTGTTGATTATAAAATTTTAGCAAAATGTTTAGCTAATAGGTTAAAACGATGTATCTATTCTCTTATCCATTCTGACTAATCTGGGTTTTTGAAGGGGAGAAATATTAGTGCTAATGTTCGATTGATTTTGGATATTATTGAATACGCTGATATTAAAGATATTCCTGGTTCAATTGTTCTTCTTGATATTGAAAAGGCTTTTGATAGTGTTTCCCACAGATTTTAATTCAAACTTTAGAGCAATTTAATTTTGGTAGTAATTTTATAAATTCGATCAAGACTCTGTACTCTTCGCGGCAGACTTATGTTTTGAATAATGGATTTTTAACAGAACGTATTTCTATGCAGAGAGGTATTTTTCAAGGATGCCCCATTTCACCATATTTGTTTCTTCTTGTTATAGAGATAATGGCTCTTTCTATACGCCAAAACAAACAAATCAAAGGAATTCCTGTTAATGGGCAGGAAGCAAAGATTTCTTTATTTGCAGATGATTCCATTGTATTTTTTGGATGGTTCAAATATTTCTTTTAATCACCTTTTTGATACTTTGCGCATATTTGGTTTGTATTCTGGATGCAAAATTAATTTATCTAAAACAGAAGCCATCTGGATTGGTTCTAAGTGTGGTTGCCAAGAATTCCCACTTGTCAACCAGGGTATTACATGGAAGACATCTACATTTAAATCTTTGGGAATCCATTTTCCACTTAATTTGGGTTTACTCTTTGATCTAAATTATAAGGTAAAGCTGAAAAGGATGGAACAGACTATTAATTGTTGGCGGATGAGGAATCTTTCTTTGATTGGTAGAATTTGTGTTATCAAATCTCTCATTTTGCCTCAACTGTTATACCTTTTTTCTGTTCTTGGTATTCAGGTGCCTTCTAAGTTTTATAAAGAATTGAATAAAATGTTTTATAGATTCATTTGGAATGGAGGCAAGGACAGGGTTAAAATAAAACTAATGTGCAGTGACTATAGCCAATGTGGCCTTCGAATGGTGGACCCTTATGCCTTTGCCCTCGCCCAAAAGATGTACTGGGTACAATGTCTTCTTGATGATAATTATATTTCTACATGGAAATCTATTGAAATGTCATTCTTGGAAACTTTTCATCAAGATTCAAACATTCTTTGGAAATCAAATGCCCCTGAGTGTGTTTTGAGATTGTAGGGTTGTACACAACTCGCTGATTCTTTACGCACCTGGTATATCTATCGAGAACAAGCCACTTTAGATATCTTTGATTGTAATTTTTCTGATTTAGGTGCATGTCAGTCCTTATGGTTTAACAGATTGATTCGTTCAAAATCCAAACAGTACTTTTATTATGGTGCATGGTATGATAAAAATGTTCACACAATATCAGATTTGCTTAATCCACCTCTCCCTGGCCATAAATTATTTGAAGAATAAATGTTGGATTTTGATATATCTCATTCTGATAGAAGAAAATTTAATTTCCTAATCCAGAATATTCCTAAAGAATGGCTTATTTCCGATCTTCAAAATATTGATGTTAATAATAGTGATTATGTTCATCATATGTTAATTCTCAAACTGATAAGTATTAAGAAATTACCCAGCTATGCTTACAACATGTTGTGTGGTAAGTCTAGCCCTGATGCACGTTATGAATATTGGAACAGTACCTTACCCATTCCTGACAATATTTCCTGGGAGAAAATACATTGCAATAATTTCAAATGTTCGATAGACACTACAATTCGTTCTTTTTATTTCAAAGTTTTTCACAAATGCATTGCTTTTAATGATTTTCTTTTCAAGATTAAAAGGAAAGATTCCCCCGTATGTGATTTTTGCAACAAATACCCTGAAACGCCTGCTCATATATTTTGTGACTGTGAAAAGGTTTTCCCCCTGTGGCAAGATTTATTAACTATTTTACTACAAAAGTTCGATTTCAATTTTACTTTGTCTAATTTCAAAAAAATGTTTGGTGACCCGAATGATAAATTTATATCTTACTTATTTTTATTATTAAAGTACTTCATCTTTATCTGTAAATTCAGCAAAGTTGTTCCAAATTTTGGTGCATTCAGATCATTTGTTAAGAAGCAAAAGGAAACTGAATATTATTTGGCCAAAAAAAAAGAAACAAACTCCCTGCTCATTTCAAGAAATGGAAATTTGAAGTTTAAGTTTAGTCTTCTTTTTTCCTAAATGTACTTTTGTATGTATTTATCCTGTTTACTTTGTGATTCTTAACTCTTTTGAGTATACGAATACATGCCATCAGAGTCCTGACC
Organism: Echinometra lucunter; assembly: GCA_029962745.1. NCBI lineage: Eukaryota > Metazoa > Echinodermata > Echinoidea > Camarodonta > Echinometridae > Echinometra > Echinometra lucunter. The sequence goes on along the minus strand of JAPZVO010001574.1, from coordinate 9,121 downwards.
CTATACTTTGTCAAAGTGGTCATGTACATGTTTTGTAATTTGAGTATGGGTGACATAAATCTAGTGGCTACAATGATTTCAGTTATTGTCCTAATGTTACATTATATTTTCGGGCCAGGACATTCCATTTTTAGGACACTTTGTAAAAGATAACTCTAATTTGTCTGAGTCATTGAGATAAATTTCCGCCTTTTTTTTTGGGGGGGGGGGGGTCGTTTGTTTATTCTGTTGTTTTTTTTTCTAATTGTTGTATGATTACCTGTAAATATTGTAATTGTTTTTGATTAGTTATTTTTTTGTTTATATTTTGTTTTTGTTGACTGTGGACCTAATAAAACATATAAATACAAAAAAAATATATGATATATGCAACGAAATTATTAATACTCATGCAGAAGTAAAAATAAAAGTAAAAACAAGAATCTAGCATATATAAAAGCAAAAATATTAAACAGCAATCGCATGAACAAAATATGAGAAAATGAAAACATAAAACCATAAAAACTGAATTAAAGAAACATGTATCTATACATATAAAACATAAAAAGGAAAAAATGCAGTACCATGATTTAAACAAGGGAAATTATTTTAATTTTGAAAGTAAAACAAAAATCTAGCAAATGAATAAGAATATAATTTAGAATAGCAATCATAATTGTACGAAATATGAGAAAAGAAGGTGCAGTACGATGATGTGTAAAAACAGTATAATCACAGTTTAAACGTAATGGTGTGAAATATGAAATATATTAAATATATTACCAAGTTCAATTATACAGGACATTTATGATGTTCAAGTTTTTATAGATATAATATATACATGTATTTAATGACTCCGTAAAAATTGAAATTCATACAAATATGTATATTAAAATTGTATTAATTTCCATGATACACTGTTTGCCCAATACAGCGTGATCCCAAGACTGCAGGCGCATTAATTTATTACTCGAAAACTCGCAGAAAAATAACTTTCTTAAACATTGTAGAGTACATAAGTGATATTGACAGTTTGGAGAGGCTCTGTTAAAATTCTGGTGATGAGTCAAAAAATGAAGCGCCGTGCACAGGCACTGTGCTCCGGGATGAAGTCCGCGAGGGCCAGAATGAATTCTCGAGATCACTGAGGATCCCTGATTTTAACCGTGCAAAAATATAGAGAAATAAAAAATTGAAATTTATACAAATATGTATATTAAATTGTATTGATTTCCAATATACATTGTTTGCCCAATACAGCGTGAATTCATCAGGCAAGACTCACCTAATTTGCCCCAATGTACAGCTAGCGGTTTTCCATAGAATCGGCATGGAATGATTCCGTCTAGCCCTTCAATTAGGACGTGGTTACCGCCCATGTCAACCTCCCAAATGGGAATGCCTATACAGCCAAAAAATAAAGTGAGGAGAAATACATATTTGGTGATTTAATCTTTATACCCCTTTTCTATCTTTGCTTGGTTGAAAGTTATCCATAGAAATTATGTTCTAATTTTCATATCTTATTACTGCTTACAAATACACTCGGGAATCGTATCTAATTTTGGAACGGTAGAAAAAAAAATGTAAAGACTTCCAAAAAATCAGCTGAAGGTTAATTTTACTATCCCACGATATATCCTGTAGAAATCAAGTTCGGATGGATTACCTTACGCCATATCGTAATGTTCGTCCACTTCTATATAGGTGATGGACAAAGGAACTGAAATGGCATTAGCGATTTTCGGAAATCTGTGCGATCTCGTTTATTTTTATCACCCTTGAAATCAAATCGTCAGTTAAAGATATCTTAACTACACGGCAAGATCAGATTCTGTGATCTTGTATGTGGACCTTATTGACAGCTGTTTATCTGTAATAATATATTTTTTCTCTCATGGTGACTGCATTATCACTGTGCTATCATATTTGGGTGGTGACTTCTATGAAAGGGCATTCCCGGTCGTTCAGTTTTCCTCTTAAAAAAAAAAATCAAAAAAAAAAAATCGGAGAAATGATCAGTTAATCGACTGAGGAAATAGAGGAAAAATAATTTTATTCTAATCTAAAATTCGCGGCAGGCTATTGGTACGTGGGATAAAACAAACTCATATTGAAAACACGAAAATGTAAATGACCTACCAGCGCAAATTTCGAACACCCATGTCAAAATGAAGCTGGCGAGAACAGGTATCCAATTCTTCAGTTCCATGATCGATCTATATGCAAAAAAAAAAAAAAAAAAAAAGAGATTGGAAGAAGTGTCATCCCCTGACGATATTTGCACGAGGCGCAGGGGTGGCGGGGCGTTTTTCAAAGTGGGGGGGGGGGGGGCACTAGCGAAAAGGGGCACTTTGGGCGAAAAAGGGCAATTACAAAAGTTGAACGCAAGAAGGAAAATATACCCTTACATTATATCTAACAAACTTTAAAGGTGCATTTTGACATACTGTTTTTATCTTTACATGATAATAACTACTTGACAATATTAATGTATACTGCTCTGTCTTACTCAATCGTGAGCGAGCGAAGCGAGCGAGCAAAAATGTGAAGTATTTTTGTTTTGCTAAACGGCATGGTATTTGAAGTATTTTTCGAGTGGCCTATAATGCTGATAAAAGCTACCGGAAATTCATTTTATGGGTGTTCCATAATTATCATTATAAATTTCTCCCATTTACTCTGTATAGTTTTCCTTATAGTGACCAAGATATGTTTTCAATGCATTTGTGAGGTCTCATAGCTACCGATCATTTTTTATTAGAGAAAATATTTGAATTGAATGGGGTTTTAAGCACAATACCATCTGGAACTTAGGAGAACAGATAAGAATTTATGGTTACAACACACTTGAAGTGCCTTGTGTGAGATATAAGTGCTAGCGAGCGTAGCGAGCGAGCTTTGGAAAGAAAAAGTATTTAAAAAATCCCCCCCCCCCCCCAATTTAGGGACACCGTTTCTTGTATTTAAAGTTGTGGGAGGCACTTGCCGGATGGAAAAGGCACACTATCAGAAAACAAAATGGGCGCTAATTGCCCTTTACCAGTCAGGCGCACGATTGTACTCTCACCATTTCCTGAAAGACTGCAAGTTCAGTCTTTGGTAGCGGCGACCCATGGACGGAGTTTGATTGACACTTGCGCCGGATAGACGCATTGCAGTCGTAACATGCGAACAACTGAAAACCATAGTACAGTCGATGCGCGGTTAAATACATGGTGAAAGTAAAAGGAGGGATATTACTGGTGCTGCGTTCAGAATTATACGTTTTGTGGTCGTTTCATGCACGTCGTTGACATAATATGAGAACATTCACACGTGAATGCAGCGTAAGGTAACGTATTTCAAATGGATAACAGGCGTATGTCTCAATTTGTTCAGAGGGGAAATGAAACTACTTAAAAGAAACTCTTAAAGATGTTAAAAGAATGAAAACTAGAAGCACATTCTCATGAATGAGGAAACAAACAAGGACATAAAGAAGGAAAGAGAAAAGGGTGAAAGTGAAAAAGAAACAAAAACGGTCCCCATATATGCGAAGAAAATAAAGGATAAAGAGAGGGTGGTAAATCACATTTTGATGAAACAATTAAGATACCGAATCAACCCTTTACACCGTATTAGCAGAGGATGATTACTTTTAAAATGGCCTTATCCAACTATAATGTCCAAGTCAACCCTCCCATCCTAGATCAATGTGAACACGTGGTTTTATGGGATTCCTCTCACACGAAGTCAAAGCCTGAGGGGTTAGATAAAGCGATAAGGTCACAAAAACCACATGTGCAGACTATATAATCAGTGATATTCACTTTCCCAACCTACAGCGCGTTGTACGGAGGTTAGTCTTGAGTTCTTTTCCCCTTACAGCCTCTACATGTAACCATAGTCGTGAATCTTTCTTCATGGAGATATTACTTGAGCTCCTCTTCCCTTTCTTTTAGTGAGGATAATGTGAGGATACATATCACTGGTATAATAATCAGTGATCATGATAATTATTCATTTTGGGGAGCTAGTCCTGAACTTGTCTCTACATTACCAAGGAATATGCTGGAGTCTGTCATATGCCTCATGCCTATGCCGGGAGCTTGCTAATATAATGCAGCCTACCTGAGCTGAGGTAGTTAGATAAGGTTATGAACTACAGTTTCCCAAAGCCAGGAGAGTGTGATATTCCTGCTTAATTTTTCGAACTCATCACAGTTGCTCATAATGGTAAGTTTCAAACATCAGTTTGCTCCGCATTGAATATTTTTTCAGCACTTGTAGATCGTGGGTATACTGGCGAGAGAGTCTGTAATATCGTCCATGCATAGACTAACTTCACATTTGCGAACAGTTTGAAACGCACACACACTATGTACATGCGGCAGTTCAGCAAGCTATGCGAGAAAATACAATAACGCCTGTCGCACGAGTCCGGGAATGGGCGGTTCGTTCGCAATTCGAAAATTCTGAGCCTAATTACGTATTCCAAGGAAGATTTCTTAAAATGTCATGAATGATTTTATTTCTAGTTGACTGAGGGGAGACCTCAGTTATCTATCTTGTGTTGGTTTGAGTAGGGAAAAAATTCAGCCATGACATTTTTTTTCCTGATTTTTTGAACGACGATATGCATAGATCAATTTTCACTTTCGCCTGATGGAACTTTTGTCTCATACATAATGCATAAGGCACCAAAAGATTGTAGTTTCAGTCTTTACGTCGGTATAGTGAAAGTACAATCGTGCGCCTGACTGTTTACATTAACAGATGCAGAAATTGGGCATACTTATCTAGAAACATGAGAAAGGGAAATGGGCACTTATCAGAAGTTAATGAGGGCATGTATCAGATTTCAAATGGCGCACTTTTCAGGGGTGAAAAGGGGCACTCTGCAGAAGAGAAATTGCACTGTGGGAAACGAAAAGAGGTAGTCAAAGGGGAATAATAATTACTTTTGAAGGGGACATTCATTTGAAGTCTAAAAGGCGCACCTCTCAGAAGGAAACAGAGCGTTATTAAAAAGGGAAAGGCATAAAAGAGCGCATTTCTTTAGATTTTAGGAAGGGTAACTTATCTGAAACGAAAAAGGGCACTTATTAGAAGGCGAAAGGGCACTTATCAACAAAGAAAATGGCCCTTCTAAAATAATACCGATGTGTTGGCTCAGTTGGTACAGCGTCCGCCTCACAATCGGGAGGTCGTGGGTTAGAACCCCGGCCGCGTCATACCAAAAGACGTTGATAGTTGATACTACCTTCTTTGGCGTTAAAGAATTAAAAGGTATAAATTGGGCAAAAAGAATTTCCATTTCGGACAATAAATTTGGAGATTTGGAGATAAAAGAATGGCACTGAATAGGTTTGAAAGGGGTCATTTATGGTGGGTAAAAAGTGTGGGGCACTGTGCCCCCGCCCCATACTTCTCCTCCTCCCCCCCCCCCCCGGGGAGCGCCGCCTCTGACGAGTTTGACGAGGCGTGACAAGTTTTAGCAGGGCTGCCAACATTGGATAATAGTTGAGAGTGAGATTATACGAGAAGCGAAGTGCGAGGGAGCGAAGCGACCAATCGCGACCGAGCGAAGCGAGGAAGTGGGGGAGGGTATGGGGGCGACCCCCTCCTACGGTGTGGAGGTTTTTTATTTCTCAAGATCTGGTGCATACTTTATAGAGTATTTTAACATATACCTAAAGGCATTATGAAGAGAAAAAAATATACAATTTTACATGCAAAGAAAGTGATAAACATAGAATACCCACTTGTTGAAATGCCAAGCATGTCTTTATTTGGTTCCCTTCTCTGTTTGACCCAGGTTTTGGATGTAGGTACTCTTGGGTGCAGATGATGGGAAGATGCAACAAGTAAGCATCCAAACAGAGAATTTCTTGTATCAAGCATCATGCCATCTTCATTGTCATTATGTGCACAGGCCGGTCATGTTAGGGTCAGGGTGACCAGATTTTCGATACTGAAATACGGGACTTTGTTGGGCCTCTCCAGAGCACAAGGCACAATATTTAGGGTAATTGCGAGCGAGCGCAGAGGGCGAGCAAAAATTATGAGAATCATCTTCATTGGCATCCGTCTAAAAGTTGACGCCAAACAAAACTAGTGTATTCAGCGGAATCCCATTATGAGAAGGGTAATTTAAATTGGAAGGAGGAGATTCTCATATTGATTCTAATTTCTGCACCTTTTCCCATGGATGAGGTGTTTTATGTAGATCCACAGTGACACAGTCCTGTATTCTTTTTCAAACGAATGAGGAGGCCGTGTTCGTTGATAGATTTATGGTTAAGTAAATTTGTAGATAATGAAAACAACACTGGACTCGTACTGCAATTTACGCCAGTATTTGGTAAGGTTATAAATGATAAAATGATATTTTCAGTATACTTCTCTATTAGGTTGGTTGACAAAAAATGCATCCTGGGCACTTATAGTTCCAAGGTGCAGATCAGAATTTTCACGGAAGTAGGCCAACATTGACAGAAGAGGGAAAGGGTGCAAAATTTCTAGCTTATTACCTCGCTTTTTGCTTTGCATTCACCGGTTGGCCTCTTCTTGAGAAAATAGATACTAAAGTTGGTACAGTGATGTTACACTTCACTGGTTTTCAGATTTTCGTCTCCACCTTTTCTAATAAAAGAATAAAGGATCGCTTCAAAATTGTTAAATTGTTCTCATAATTGGCGCTGAAAATGCCAAGCCATTCATATGGATCTTGATTGAAGTTAATACCCAGCTCGTGAGTCTTTGTTTAGTGAGATATTCTACTTTGTGCATTTCTACAAAAGCGGGGAAGGGTATTATGTTTGTGCAGGTAATGAATAATCAAATCTAAACGAGGGAGCGAAGCGAGCGAGCAAAAAATATTGAAATTATATACTTCTGCAGGATCATTTTATGAATATAGTATATCTAATTTATCTACTTTGGCTAAATATTCCATTATTTCAACAGTAAGTTTGAAATACGTGACAAAACGGCGTCCCGGGGAGGGTCGTACGGGACGCGGGACAAATGGATCAAATACGGGACTGTTCCTTAAAATCCGGGACGTCTGGTCACCCTGGTCAGGGTACCGATACATATAATATAGCCTAGCCTTGCTAGGCCCGGATCAGCTCTTACCATAGATATGATAGAGATCCTATAATCTCTATGGATCTTACATACGTACGCGCTCGAAATGAGATCGAGGGCTTTCAATAAAAGGCGGGAAAACTTTCACAGCTTTCGACAAAAGGCGGGAAAACTTTCACAAGTTTTTCAGTGCTTCTTAAATTCTTGAATTGGTCGCCATTTTATTGAAATCTATCATTTTTATTATTATATTTATTTATTTCAGATTCGTGCGTGAGAAATTTCATGATTAGCGTGAGAGCGTGAGAAATGGGTGAATTGAGTGAGTCTCACGCTCAATGCGTGAGTGTTGGCAGCCCTGTTTTAGTTCGTTTCACGAAATCGTCATGAACGATTAACGAGATTTCGATGCTGTCGCCTAATTTATTCACACTAATTACATGTTAAACCAAGGCGGTACGATCACAAGCTACCTCTGCTTTATACACAGTGACGTATACCGTGGACGACCGTGGGTCAACGCAGGGGGGGGGGGGGGCACCGAGTGCAAAAGTATGTGTGTATTTTTGCCAGCCGACTTGGGGGGGGGGGGATACAGCCCCGGGATACAGGGTGACCAGAGGTCCTTATACGATCACCCTCCATGGGACGCTGCTATATGTCCCGTATTTCAAACTTTATGTTGAAATAATGGAATAAACTATCAAAAATATATATAATTAAAATACCAACTCTGATTCTTATAATTAAAATACTACCAGCCTAAAATGAAATATATATGGACGCAGGAACGTTTCATAAGTTTTGCTCGCTCGCTTCGCTACTTTTAAAAGGTTTTAAAAGGTGGAATGTTAATTTTCCAAGTAAACACTACAGCCCCTAGCTAAAAATGAACAAAATAATATTTCATCAAACAACGACTCATAAGATGGGATAGCACACTAAATCATTTAAGATCCCTACGCTCAGATGAATGGTTTGACCAAGGAGTTTCAAGAGCTGGAGTCACATCTAACTTCTTCCCATTGAAGTGACGTTCGATGCCGCCAGGAAAAAAATATGTCAGGCATGTGCTTAAATCGATCTTCCTTGCAGACACGTAGACAAAAGTTTTCTGCCTGGCTGCAAAGTTACGGGCCATTTTCAAAGGGAAATATGCTTTTGTAATGATAATTACTTTTCGCTACCACTCGTCTGATAATGTGAGCAGTACACAGTGCTTACGTTTACAGGAGGCAAGCGTAAGGAAATGGTGCAAAATTTGCTGAAATATGAATAAAAATTACTCGACTGGGCATGTGTAGGCACAAAGTTGACAAATACCATCATAAATACCTGTACTTCAACAAATTCACTTTATTTTATTTTCGTTTGCAGGAAGTAAACGGAACAGTGTCAAATTGCGGGTTTAGGATTGTAAAATTTTACTCTTTTTCACAGATTAAAACTGCTGTCATGCGACATACGCAAATTTCTGGACTCAGATAGGCTTTTGTATTCATATTTTACAATCTCTTCAATTTTCTCTCTGTTAATTGAAATAAAAAGTGAAATATTAACGAATTGTTGGTGACGAAAACCATTACTCAGCTCTCCCATGAAGTTGGCGGCATCGAGCCTAGACATCAAAGGCAACAGCACACCTGTAGATTCTATTGTGCAACATTAGAAAGGGACAGCTGCTTGAAATAATTTGTAGCCAGTTGGGACTCCAGGCTCTTGAAACTCCTTGGTCTATGTATGCCAAAATCCCTGAGAAATCTGATCTGCAGCTTAGAGCTATAAAGTGCCTGATGGTAGGCTTATGTATTTTCTATCTACCAATGCAATTTTAGAGAAATATTTTCAAAATATCATTTTATAACCTTACAAAATCCAAGCACGGGGTTAAATCACGAATAACATTAAAGCTTTACGAAGCACGACTCCAAGTTGACTAGATTTTATATTCTTAAAAAATACAATCACCTTCTCATTAGTTTGAAAGTATTACAAGATGCAATAAAAGAATCTACATTTAAAAGCTCCTCAACCTTTGGTAGAGATACAGGAATATTAAAAATCTAAT
>JAPZVO010001573.1:0-16135 GCA_029962745.1 Echinometra lucunter | reverse complement strand
GGCGGACAGACGGGGTGGACATGTTTCCCCCCCCCCCCAACTTTAGACCAACCGTTTAAATATTTTATAGGCCAAGAATGCATTTTGATGGCAAAAATTGCAGGAAAAGACCTGAAGTCAAAATCGATAGCACGGAATAGCAATCGTGATCACAAGAGCAGAAAAAAGATGACATTTGTAAATATTTGTGAATTTCAAGGAGTACTTTCAAGCTTTTGTGAGAACAAAACATTTTGTTACGCTATTGCCACTTAAATGACCTGTTTTTGTGAGCATCATCATGCAGAGATGAGTTTTATTACAATGCCAAGTAGTCCGGGTCATAAGTGAGACTGTGAGAGAGTTGCTTCCGGAGAAAGGGAAATTCTCATGTGTTTTTTTTTTCTAGACCAGTTTTTCATGCCGAACAAGAATATCTCAGGTGAACAGGATGTATTCTGAGAACTTTTCTGTGAGGGCGCTTTTTTCAAAATGGCCCACAAAATCCCATACAAAGTGTGTCTATGGTTCAAATACGAAAATATGGGGCAATTATAAAAACTTTTTTCAATAGATTAAACAAAAAAGTATCTATGTGGCATGGCACTTTTGGCATTTGTTTTGATTAGAGTTATACATAAAGAAGCTTTGATTGTATTTCAGAATCTATAGAGGTCCAGAATGAAGGCTTTTCAAAATGGCCACCAAATTCCAATGTAATATCATTTGCTAGTCTATCTAACAATACTATGAAGGAGATAGATTTGTCCAGATTTGAATTAGTTTTGTTTACATATGTGCAACAATACTGTGACTGACAAAAAGAGAAGCCATCAATAAGGCCGCTTTTCAAAATGGCAACTAAATTTTGGATAATGACATGAAAATGAATCAGCAAACAAAAATACATTGAAATATTGATATATTTTCTTTATGGAACTGTTCATAATTATTAGAGGATTGTCAGTAGTGTAGTTTTCACATTCACAATGCCCATCAAAACTGCAATAAGATCTTAATTGAAGGTCAACACCATGACTTGTTGACTTTTTCTGTTTCTAATAAAATAATACTGACAGAAGTACAGTTTCAACACTTTATACTTTTCCAATTGCTCCAAATAATTGTTACTTTATAGAATACTCAACAATACATGAAAAGACCCCTCACCAAGAAAAATGTTGTAAGATATGTTCAGAAATTAAGGTGCATGTAATTTGTAACTTTCGCTGTTATGTCACAAAGATTTTCAAGCTCTACCAAAACACTACAAGTTTGAGGGGGTATGACAAGTTTATAAAACTGCCCTTTTCATTCTCATTTCTTTTTTTTGTTCATTTTGTTGTTGATTCCTTGCACAGAAATACATGTATTGCTATCTTCATCAAAGATTGCATAATGTTGTTTAAATTTGTATACCGTATTGTTCATTTTGTTTAAAAGCAAGAGATCCTTTCTTACTCTAATTTCATTAAAGTTTATTTCATGCAAGCCTGTGTCTTGACTAAACATGTCATATTCCTCTTACATCATAACCCTACAGTTGCTGTAGTTGGAAAACATTACACAGATCAAGTAGTTCTCAAGATTGTTACAGTTCAACTAGTTTTTCTTTTAATAGTTATTTATCCATAATTTAATGTCATAATACAACATACTTTTTGGTTCCTCTTCTTTTCATGAAGGTTGTAAACAAAAATGAAACAAACAATATATTAATCAATTTCCTTCGGGCTTTAATGAGGATTTTCCATTCTTGTAATGTTTTACCAACTTGAATGAATTTGACTAAGATCTTTGATTTCTTGTTGTGAACCAAACGAACAATATATAAAACAACAATATGCAGTCTTTGATCAAGAGTTCAGGATGAGGGCAATAAAATCTACTTCAGGCAATAAATATTTATCTCCCTCAAGGGCCAGTCTATATTATATTAAGGTATGAGAGTGAGTATGTTACTGATACAACATACCAAACCATTTCATGAACAGAAGCATCCTGCTCTTATCAGGGCAGCACGTGTCAGGGCGAAATTTTTCCTCCTGTAAAAGAGCTATTTGTTCCTGATAGTGGCTTCAAGACTCTCTGTCCGTAGTTGTATTTCTTCTTCCCTGTATCTGTGGCTAAGTGTCCACAGGTCTCTACCATCTTCTTTTTTATCTCAAATGGAACTGCTGATGAAGAGGCACCATCTGCAAGAATCATCAAAGGAAAACAGGAAGACCTGAATAGGCAAAATTAGAAATTGCTTTTGAGCATTAGAGCCACATAACCAACAGTAAAATAACATTGAACAAAATGAATAAAAGAAGAATGTGACTGCTTCCACCATATGCCTCCACCTACATTCGATTAACTTTCATCGGTGAATCAAACTGTTCTTGAATTATGACAATAATAAACAGAATAAAAGGCCCAGGGAGATGGTCATGTCCTTTTACCTTTCACCTTGTGACCCTAAAATCTAATAAGATCATTTTCCGTCCCATATTCAGACATGACTCATGTTTGAAGTTGATTTGTCAAATGGCTGAGTACATTATCACAAGAAAGAGTCATTTTCATACATAATTTCTTTTTAAGGGGGAACGTTGAGTTTGTTAGTCTAAAAGTACATAGACCTCATTAAGTAACCTCTGTCTGCTGTGAAACACGTTCGTAGTCAATTGCTTTCCCTTGATTGCTGTCTTTAAAAAATTCACCCCCCCCAAAAAAAAAAAAAAAATAAATAAAAAAAATAAATAAAAAAAATCCATCAGAGCTTGTGAATGCTTAAATTGTACTCTATGAATGATTGATAATGATGCTATGAATTCCTGGCAAAAAATCATAATTGACATCAGGTTTTTAAAGTATTTCTCTGAGGTCAATTTTTTAAAATGACGAGCAACAGATGATGTCCCAGGCATTCTGTGTTATTTCTCTCTTTCTGCGGCATGATTTGTGTAATTGAGAAAGGGGAGGGCAAGAGAGGAGAGAATTCAATGGGAGAGTGATAGAGACAGGCTAGGGTCATTTTATAAGAATGACAGGAGAGGGAATGAGAGGGGGGAGGGAGAGAAGATGATGAGACAGTGAGAACTCACAGTGTACACTCAGTGGTGTTTGCATAGAGATGCATGTAAATGTGCACACAGCACTATAAGTATCTCAGGTAGTGGAATGTGAAAATTTTCACTTCACACTTTTCTTGCTTGAATAGACCCATTTTGCAATGGTACTGTATTTAGGAAATTTGTAATTGCTGACCATGCTATTTGTTTGGTGTCATTATGTCACCTCCACTCGCACATCAATAAAAAGTAATCAATAACAATTCAAATTTCCAAAAGAACAAGGAGTCTCCCCAACTACATACCTGAGTCTTTCATGTATATGACCTCTATGACCTGTGACCTATGACCTCATGAGCCTAAAATCTATCAGAATCATTTCATCCCATATGCATACATGACACCCAAGTTTGAAGTTCAATGACCTTTATGACATATGACCTTTGAGACCCAATCTAATCAGATCCTCATCTTCCCATATGCATACATATTCAAGTTTGAAGTTGATCCATCAAAATGGTTCTTAAGTAATCATGAGAGCATGCATGGAAACAAACAAAGTTCCATTCATATGGAGAATAAAAGCATTGAATGCCATTGCACTGAATTAATGAAAACGATATGGACGGACAACCTGAAAAAAATTAATGGCCCTAGGCATCCACCTTTGGTGGGTAGAAGGCATAAATATAGTGTCAAAATTCTAAAAAGACAATGGCAGTAAGTAGTTTCACAGCCAATTGTTGGCGAGATCCATTCTATCAAAAGGGGCTACAAACAGATGAATTCAAGTTGTAAACAAAATATCCACAATACCAGCATGTCCATATTGTTTTCCTAAACTCTTTGCTTGCTGAATTAATTTAAGGGGAAAATAATGACAATTGTTCCTATGCATATATGTATTTCCTTAAAATCTACTTTCCTTAGAGCAGTATTAATGCTGATCATTATTCTATAGTTATCCACCTAAGCTTACTAGCTGTGTTTTAGTTTTACTGGTCAGTTTTCACAGGCGCACAATATCTTTCGCGAAGGATGAAAGGGTAAAAAAAGGATGGCTAACTCTAGCAATTGCATTCACAGTGCTGAAAACCGGGCCAAACTCATGCAGGGTTTCGGAAGCAACCGTCCACTACTTAAAGGATGTGAGAAACATCTACAAGTCAGAGATTTCACCGATTTAAAAATGCTCCTGCATTCAAAAAGAATGATTGGAAACAGTTTTGATCCTCACACAGGTTTGGTGAACTTTTGGAGTATAGAAATGGATGGTGGATGTTGCCAATTTTTTTCAACATTCCCATCCCAATACAAATGTATGTATGCTTGTGATGAAATGACTATATAATCCATAAAGGAAATTTCTGTAATCCTGTTTTGTTGGGCTAATACTAATCATGATATTGATGATTTTTTAAAAGTAAGGTTGTTATCATTCTTCAGGCTGAAAATACCTTTGGATATCCCCTTGAAAGAGGAAAATTCCTTCAGTGTTTAGGGATTTTCCTGTAAGTTCTTATGCATGAAACTAATGCAATATGAAATGAAGACAATGAAAATCCACGTAAATTGTTTTCCTATGACAGATATGTTGCAAATACAAAAAGTATGAAAGCATCTAAGACAAAATAAATGTTACATCACATGTGACCCCGAGTTACCTGAGTGCCATAGAAAATTTCCAGAGATTGCATCTGCCAAACTCAAAGCTGTACCACCTGCCAATCTTGTCAGTAGCTCCTCAAGCTTGGCCTTTCCCTTTCATTTTTCCTTCTCAGACGTACTCGTTGCTTACTGCTGTCTGTTAACAAGTAAAATGACAAAATAGTAATACATAGTATCACAGTAGTAATACTTTTTTGGAATGCATTGTATAGAATGATATTCATTTCTACAGTATAAGCACAGTGCAACCAGTATCATTTTTATTGACCAAAACATAAGAGGCCTTTCTTAAACTTATCTACATAGCCAACTATCTATAGAGCAGTCAGGTTGTTAAAACAATCCTACTCTTTCTGGTAGAATTTAGTTTACTGAATGTACCTTGCAGAACACAAAATTGGTGGTAGCTGTTAGTGTGATGATAATACAGTGGAACCTCATTATAAAGAACACTGTTATGACACAATCTCGTTATAACAAGCTAATTTTGCCAGTCCCACTTCTTTGTATTTCATTGTTTTCTTGGCCCTGATATAACAAGATTTTGATATAAAGAGGTAATTTCCTTGTGCAGGAGGAGTTTGTTAATGTTAAGGTTCGCCTGTTTTACACTTGACATTTTTTCCCCCTTCATATTTCTACACAAATGTAAAGTCTGCAATAAAATTTATAATTCATAATGTCCGCAAAGGAAAACATTCTGGCATAGCTCAATTGTCTTCAGGTGGCTTTTGTTGACGAAACGCTCATCACCATAGATCAAAACTAGTTTGGGAAGGTAAAGCAGCTGCCATTCATATGGAAGGATGGATAGTTCCTAACCTAAGCAGCCTTGCATCTGATGTGAGCCCAGCTATTGAGATACCAATATGATCATCAATGGGGATAATCTTCTTCTGATGAGATGATAGCTCAGACGAGCTCTCTGTAGTGGAACAAGACAGATACAGCCATTACTTAGATTAGTCAGCCCCGTTAACTACTAAATTCTTATAATCCCATAGACTTAATACAAGGGCCACCTGGTTCCAATAGCCAATGGGTTAAAAAAAAAACATCCTTTAGAAAAGATAGGATCAATGGAAGTACATGTAACTTCAAGGTGTAATATCTACATGTATACAATACCCTAGGATGTCAGGGACATTCATGTAAGTGATGCATGATATTCCATCTCATACATGTAAATATCCAATAAAGAAAAGAATACATTGGTAGCAGAATTACATGTACAGCAAAGGATTTAAGCTGGGAGATACACTGTACACTGAAGCACCTCGAGTACCAGGTGTGATAAGGCAACATAGGTATTTTTCTTAATAATAATCTAAATACATCGTATTCTAAAACATATTGGCTGATAATGTCTTACAGGCACTATGAAAATATCCTTCCTGATGGCTTCGATTTTAGGAGGGGGTATAATCAACTCCTTACCTTGAGAGCGACAAGGACAGCATGGGTCTTGGGACTTGAGACCTACTGTAGCAGAACCCTGCTTGACAGCCTCCATGGCATACTCAATCTGATGGATCCTTCCCTGTGGACTCCATACTGTCACATCATTATCATACTGGTTACGAAACTGTACATAGACAAAATAATAAGGATAAAACTATTCTGAAATTTAGCACTTAATACATATCTCTAAGCGCTTTACAGAATATTATTACCAAGAGAAGAGGATTGATGGATCAAGTATGAATTCAATACCATCAAGCTAACAATACAAAAGAAAAGAAAGTTAGAACAAAAGTAGTAATAAAAAAAGGACAAGAGTGAAAGGGGGGGAACAGAAAAGGGGGTAGATAAATATTTCCATTAAAAAAAAAATGTTTTTAAAACGTTTTTTAATGGAATTTTTTATGGCTCGTTGCTTTCAATCAGAAGGGGGGGGGGGGCGGGGGGGGGGGATGTGTCTCATTGAGGCTTTACATCATCCGAGTAAACAAAAATGAAGAAAAAGGGTCATTTTTTCAGCACTGGGCAGGGAACCCCGGGATCCAATTTCGGGTATCAAAACAGCAAAAATCAGAAAAAAGGGTATCAAATTCAATAGTGTTGGAACCCGAAAAGGGTACGAAATTTATAGACCCTGACAACGAAATGAAAATATGACAAATCAATCGCTGTTATTGTGTGTATTTTGTGAAGAAAAGAAAAAAAATACCTCTCTTTTAATGAGAACATTCTTTAATGTGTTCACAAGCAGGTTATTCTTTACTTGAAAAACAAGGAAAATTGTCTAGTTGAAGATATCTCTGCTTAGGGTATATAAAAACAATGCAAGATCTAAAATCCCCGTTAAGGGTCTAAAAATCTGAGATCATTCATGGGTTTCCCCATTTAGGGTATCAAAATCACCCCTACCTTAATCCCGTATAGGTTGCTTTTCAGAAAGTGATTTATGTGGATGATGTACAGGCCTCAATGAAATACATCCCCCCAGGATTTTTCCCCCAAAATCTTTTGCAGTACCACTATGCTTAGTTGCTTACATTAGGCTATCGTATAGGACAGGTTATCGTTTAAGGTCTTAACACACCAGCCTAAACTCCTGGGCCCGTATTCAATAAACTACTTAAACATGCTATTTAAGAATTTTAAAAAAATCTTTTTGCTAAGAGAGAAATCTTAGCAAAATGAGGTATTCCATACAAGTACGTCAAGCTACGAATTTTTTCCCTAGCTTTGCCTGTGGCCAAGGCCAGTGGGTGTACATGAACTCCCAATATCGGAGGCCCAGAACATCGAGATTGCATCATTTGCATGCACAACGCTTCAGGGTACTTCTGTCTCTAAAATGAGGAAGCACCAACCCTACCAGTTAACCTAGAGGTTAATGGCGAAATTTGGGGACAGAATTTTTGGTCTAGAGTCTAGGTTTGCCCTAGATCTATATCAAGAGCCTTTCTGCTACATTCACACCTTTGCGTATTTGGTTTACCATACCTGACGAGACTCAAACCTGTACTATCAGTTTTCAAGACCGACGCCTTACCAACTAAGCCAGTGGGAATCGCAGAAAGTGAAGGGTCTCCTAATGATTATAAGCCGGAAGCCGGAAGTCCGGGTTAGTCAACTTCCTAGGATGCAAATTGACTAAATAAACCAAGCTCACATGTGAAATGCACGGTATCACAGCTCGGTTAAGCTTTTACTTATGACATTAATTCTGACGGAATAAGCCATATTTTTATAGGTGCTATACAGACCCTCTGCTCTAAATTAGTTATAGATTAACGTTAGACCTAATGTTAGATCAAGACTCTAGAAAGTAGAATATCATTCCAAGTCCTATCCCTCCTAGCTATAGGATAGCTATTCGATAACTGTATTCTGATACTACAAATAGCTATAGCTTGCTTCCATAAATCCATGTGTAGACCAATCTTAACAAGAAATATAATGCCTCCAAATCACTCTTTCTCGTGCCCGGCTAGAATTTCAGAAAGGAATAAACAAAAAAAAAAATGCATCAAACCTGGTGCAATCTACAAGGTTATGACCTCTTGACCTTTAATTTGACCTTGATTTTTACCCCGGGCGCAAATTCATCGAACTTAAGTTTGAAGTATGGTAATTGTCACTACAATGTTTACAAAATATGTTTAAAGCAAAGATGATATTTTATTTCTTCACCTATAAAAACTTTAAAATATTTTGCTTTAAAATACACTGTTGCCTTACATATTGATGTTTGTGCCAGTACAATGCTGACAATTCTGATGTTACGTGCATTCTTCCACACAGAGGTTACACTATGACTATTTGAAATTAATTTTTTCAGGTAACTTACATAACTAAAACATTACACACAATATGATAGTGTATATATATATATATATATATATATATATATATATATATATAAATAGATATATAGGCCTTCTGAAAGGGGGTGGGGCTGCAATATTGCACCCTTAAAGATATATAGGCCTTCTGGGGGGTAGGGGAGTTGCAATATATCACCCCCATCCCCCATCAGAAGGCCGAAATATCTATTCATATTGTGCTTAAATTTTGATTTATGTAAATTACCTGAAAAGATTAATTTCTTTTACATGTATTTATAATGTAACCCGAGTGTGGAAGAATGCATGTAACAGGAGACATTGTACCTACACAGATGTCAATACATGGTGCAACAATGAAGTTTCAAAGCAAATTGTTTTTAACTTTTTAAAGGTGAAGAAATAAAATATCATTTTGGTTTTAACATAATTTGTAAACATAATTAATTAACATACTTCAATATAAAGTTCGATGAATTTGCGCCCAGGGGTGAAAAAAAACAAGGTCAAAGTAAAGGTCAAGAGGTAATGACCTTTTAGATTGTGCCAGCACTCATTTTGATGCATTTTTTTTGTGGATTTCTTTCTGAATTTCCTTTTCAATGGTACCAGTTTCATGAAAATTGGTCAACCAGTTCTGGCACAATAACTGTTTCAAAGTTGGGGGTCACGCCTATTTTTGCCAAAACGAAAAAGAAAAAAAGGGCGGGCCGTAGCGCGGGGACCGACGGGCCGTTTGCAGTAATTCTATTTGTTTCATCCATGACACATGTTGAATTTTATGTGTACCAAATTTGAACACATTCTGAGAAAGTTGGATGTGAATCCGGATGGAATGACCCACCTACATGTACCTCCTTAGCGGTATCACCACTTGATTAATTTCCATGTCAATAGCACAACCTCCGACATCTTGCACCTGCTGGTCTTGCCACAGCCTCCAGGCGCCATCAGCGAAGAGCGGTACACGCAGCGCGCACTCTCACACGTATTTGGTGACCGAGAGTGTGTGCTGCATGCATAGACATCCTATGTATTGACACTAGGGGGCGTACTCCCCAGATTGCTGTGACGAATTGATCAGGCCTTCCGCCATCTTTAATCCCGGTAAAAATCAACATAACCACTTACGGGCTATAGGGGATTAGCTTTGCAGCTGTATCCATACAAGGTGGATAAAGGCACCATTTTGGCACAAAACTTCCTTATGGACTAAATTTTATATTTTTGGAAGTGTAACCACGCAAACCGATGTTGGAGTCAGGGGCAGGGGCAGGGAAGGGGTGACCCCTTAAGATGCTTAAATGTACATTGTATGCAATTGGGTGAGCTTTACGATGGAAAATAGGCACAAGTTGAGAAGTGAGAAATTTTCACGCAGGGTCTAGAAGATACAAATGTGTCCCTCCTTGAGGAAGGGGGGGGGGGGGGCCTAAGGGTGAAACACTGAAGTGCCCCTTTCATAATAAATATGAACAAGTTCCTGCCTATATGAGTAATGGATAGTTAGATTTTAACCAAATTTGTTTGGAATCATTCCTAACCAGAAAGACTTATCAAATCTGTTCACCCATTCGTGACAGAGGTCCACATTTTGTGGTTTAGCCTTATATCTTTTGATGCAAAGCCCTAAAAATCATACCAAATACATGAGCAGAAAGAGCTAAAAATTCTACACAAATTGTGCCCATTTTGGTTGCGTCAATATTCGTTGATGGATGCTGAATTTTTTTAAAAGGAAAATAAGCATTAAAATCCTTAAATTGGTAATGTGATAGAAAGTTTAAAATCACTGTTTTCCCCTGCAAATTGGCAACTTTTTGACTTCTCATCGTAATTTCTGTCAATTTATATTCATTTCAAATACACGACGTTTTATAAGAAAAATGTAGCAACAAAATAAATATGTTGGTGTTGCCAATTTGAAGAATAAAAGCTGATCAAATTAGGCTTTAAATAATTCCTGTCACGAATGGGTTAAGTGCCTACTGAGAAATGTGTTTCTTGGGGCAGCACCCCCCCAACGTGCTCATGGGGCAGAAATAGATAGAAGTTAATTTTTTCCACTGAGATGCAGCTGGAATTTGGCCAAACTTGGTAGGAATAATCCTTTTGCAAATGGAAATCATAATTGTTCATAATCTGAATGTAATTTCATAACCTACTGATAAATATAATTTGTCATTTTTAGCAACAGTGGCACTTATTATAAAATTTTGTCCCTAGGCTCTATCCCCTTCACCTATTCCCTCAATGAGGTATAAGTAGGCCTACCCAATTCGAACAACTTTAAACTTCCACTGCTTAGGGAAACATTCATAAAACAAAATTTAGGAAAATTGAAATTGTGCATTATTATATTGAGAAGCCCTAAAATGTGCATGTGTTTTTAATGCCTCATGGGCACTTTGGGTGCTACCCCTACCCTTTCACTAAGAAGAGAATCGCATGCATCTGAACAACTTCCATACCCTCATCTCTTAAATATGATTCCATTATCTCGTTAAAATGGTTCCATACTCAGTGGACTTACAAAAATGTGTGTATTTTTAACCAAAGGGGCACTTTGGGGGTGTTTCCCATGTCACCTATTTATTTATTGGGGGGGGGGGGAGGAACTCTTGTAAATACATCGTTCCTTTAAAAAAAAATCAAATCAATTATATTTTTGCCACTCCATAAACTCATATGCATGCAATACATTTCAGCATCCTAGGAAGGGTCATCCCCTCCGTGCAATCCCCCCTCCCACACCTGCCCTAAAATGACAAGGACATCACATTATAAAACATGAATATATTTGGCCATATGACTGTTAAGTCGCATACAACGTTAAACAGAGGAAAATGGAAAAGGAATTGCGGAGAAATTGACATATGTCAACTTGCTCCCATATACATGTAGGCTCACATGTTATAATCCGGGCAGAATCAAAGTGTTTGCCCGGATTAAGATGGCAGCCTGTCTGCTCTATTGCGCAGAGCAGCAGTGCACGTGCAAATTATGCGTAGTGAGTGCTCTAGTGTCAATAGAATCTCTATGGCTGCATGTAACGCTCTTCGCCGATCGCGCCTAGCGCCTGTGGCGAGACTAGAAAGTGTAAGATGTCAGAGGTCATGCTATTGACATGGAAATTAATCAAGCAGTGATATCACTAAGGTAGGTACTTGTATCAATCAAAAGTCAATATTTTGAGTTTGAAAAATAAATTTTAGATTCTGATATCACAGTTAGATTTTCTAATCCACTGGTGAATTCCGAAGGTGGTTTGCAGTGCTAGCCGGGCATGTGAAAGTGTGATTTGGGGGCATAATATTTATTGTTTTCATTGGCTTACACTCATCAAATAAATATAGTAGCTATCTAGCTAATCTCTCCCTCTCCCTGTCTTTGCCTTTGGGTGGCTGTCGCAAAATTGAAAAAGGAAGTCTTCCAGATAGCCTCGGGACACTGCCGGAATGATGCTGGTAAGTAAATTCAAAACTTTTCTCCTCTGTTATAGCAGCTCTAAAAGTCTAAGTGAATTTATTTCGCGTTCATGTCGGCAATTAGTTTCTCTATTCAAAACACCGTTTTGACCTAGCCTACGGTCATGACAGTAGTAGTCCTTTTGCGACAGCCATTCAAATTTAGGGATATGACTTGGAATGATATAGATTCTAGAGTCTAGAGTTTATAATAGAGACCCATCACTTTCCGTGCTCATGTCTGAAAAGTTAATAGAAATGAATCCAGGTAGATCTATAAATGAATAAAGTGCACCGAGCCACCGACTGCCTCGTCAGCTGCTTGTTGCGCAGTGGTTTAAGCCACTGTCAGAACTCGATTACCAGTCATGCTAATGTTAATCACGGCCAAGGTTCGAATCCCTGCTGTGACGCTGACAATGTTTTAGTCGTTATGAAATTGTTGGTAATGCCAAATGGCGTTTATTCCTTTGACAAAACAGTTAAAGTGTGATGAATATTCTTCAATCAGGTCGCTGACAGTTGATCTCCGCTGTCATCCTCACTTCAGAATCAGAGTCGCCTCAAAAGTGCCTACCGGAGACTTCTTGAGAGTCTCCTGACTAGCCTACTGAGTACGGGCACGGGTGGGCCATACTGCAGCCGGTGTAGGCGGTGTACATGTATGATGTATCAAGTAGCTTTGCCTTTGGCTCTGCCTGGCTTTGGTTTGCATTCCATTGCTTTGCTATTATAATACTAGGTCTAATGCTGGATCATGCTAGATGTTAGACCTACCTTACTCCTTAGCCTTTTCTTTTCCTTCAATCCGCGCTGTATTTGTACTAGAGCTGTCAATCTGCTGATTTCTATCTTGGTTGGATTTAGTAGTTTGGCTGGATTCATGTCGATGTGGACGTCGGCCGGATCGGACGGACGCCGGCGGCGCGGCGTAGCGAGCTAGCTGCGTGGAACTACTGAACAAAAAAAACCTAGCATGTGCACGTTAGCGCTGGGGATATAGGCTACATACCAGATATGATGTTAATTTTTAATTATGAAATTAAAGTATGCATTCATGGGGCCTAGATAGCACAGAACTGATGGAAAAGAATGTAATGTTTTACAATAAAATTCATTTGTCAAATAATTAGCTGATAAGAATGTGTGATTAATTACTATTTTCATTTCAAACATTCAAGTCACATCTGAAAAATAGACTACTAGTATATTTGGCCGGGGGGGGGGGGGGGGGGGGGATATGGACGATGACTTTTACATTGCAATATGTCTTGTATAGGTATCTCGGTATCTCAGATAAATATAGGCCCTGCTAAGCGCCCGTCAAACCAAAAATCAAAATATGAAAATATCAACCTAGCAGGTTCATGCATACTTCATGCCCTACAACTCGGTGGGAGTCTATTCGAATGGGGTGAGGGGGGGGGGGGGGGGAGATGAATTACAATCGCAGCACTGCAGCCTGAAGTTAGCCACCTTTTACGTACAGAATTTTTAGACAACGCGGCCGCCAGATGGCGACATTTTATTCAACCTGCTATTTCAGGCCATATACCTATTATAAGACCGTTTGTACATTAGGTATATTACCTAATTTAAGAAGGAGACCAGGTTGTACATGATATATGGTATTTCCATAGTTTCACTAGATTCTCACTGCAGCAGGAGAGGAGATGTTATGAACCCGGGGGGGGGGGGGGGGAGATATGTCTCATTGAGACCTGTACATCACCCGCGTAAACGAAAACGTAGAAAAGGGGTAGTATTTCAGCACCAGGCGGGGAACCCGAGGATCCCATTAAGGGTATCAACATCAAGAAAAAATTTGGAAAAATGGTATCAAATTCAGAGGAAAGATGATGCAATCCTTGAATAAAATATTTTCTACGTGATCGGAGATGCTGGACATGATTTCCTCATTAGGGTATCAAAACCACTCCTACTTTAATTCACGTTCTTGGGGTGTCACAAAAAAAGGGGAAAGGGTAGTTTCATCAGCACAAGGTGGAGAACACTTATATATTGTTAAGGGTATCGAAAATCAGAGGTAAAGATGCAATCTTTGGATAAAATCCCTGTTAAGGATATAAAAATTGAAGGTGTTAGACATTTTTTTCCTGTTTAGGGTATTAAAATCACTACTACTACCTTAATCAACGTTTAGGGTGCTTTTCAGAAAGTGATTTACAAGAATGATGTACATGTCTCAATGAGACATATCCCCCGGGATATGAACCCAAAAGAAAAAATTATATATCTATGACATTAGTCTAAATTTTGCTTTTCCCTATTGCAGCTTGAACGCCTATCATTAGAGAGGATGGACACACCAGAGGAAGTGCATTCACGTTATTTGGCTCGGTTCGTGAATAATCTTCCTGGTCTAAAGGATTTGACGCTGCGGGCGAACAACTCCCATGAATGTTTCTATACAGAATTGGCTTCAGGAACAGGCTCCGAGGCGGTGAGTATTTTTGGTTAATTTATCACCTGATTATTACCAAGGACAAACCCCATAATCAAACAAAATAGGAGGCTTAAGTAAACTTGTTGCATTATCTCTGTTGATTCAAAATACTATGAAGCTCCAGCCATAGCGAGTTCTCTATTTTGAGTAAAATTAGACAGGCTATCATTCCAAATTCAACCTTAAGAATAGTTCTTAGGACGGTAGTGCTCCCTAGGGGGAGGGTGCAGGGAGGGGGGGGGAGTTCCCTCCCCCTTTTCTTTGAATTGTTCGTTGTCTGTTCCCGCTCTTCTTACATTCTCTGCTTTATATCGGGGGGGGGGGGGCAGAGCCAAAACATTCCCGGTAACTATAAGTCTAGAAATAGAATATGCGGGGGTGAGCCCGCACCGCGAGTATAGCTTGTCGCAGGTGAGGACCAGGGGCCCGCCTTAGGGCCCCTGATGGGGGTCTTCAGGCAAAGCCCCTGCGGGGGTCCAGGGAGTGAAACCCCGGAAGCTCCGGGGCTTTGGTACTAAATTCTCCCTCATTTCTGTTGTATCCCGTTTCTTTCTTCTTCCCCCCCCCCCCCTTTTCCTCTTTTTCCCCCTCTCTCCTCTTCTTTCTCCCTTTTCTTCTTCTTTCTTTCCCTTTCTCGCTTCCTTTTTCTTCCTTTCCCTCCTTTCATTTTTTCCCGGTGGTTTGGTGGATTTTCCTGCCGAAATCCTTCAGGGGGCACTCTGCCCCCGCCCCGGCTGTTACGCCACTTGGGAAAATAGAAGGGGATCTCATTAAAAACTAGCATTGTGTTTATTAATAACCATTCATTACTATTGTAGGATGAACGATTGCTTGCGTTGAACACGCACTTTCCATTAAACGTCAAATATGAATTATTAAATTATTTACAAATGTGCGAGGTGCAGTCACAAGGTAATTGACAGTGATTGATGTCGTATTTCTTTCGATATCAATATCTACACAGTTTGAACAATCCTCTTTGAATTCATCTGTAATTATCACACCCTATACATAACAACTGAAAGCATCCGTAATTGATTAAGTAAGTTTTGCTTGATCCTGTTTTCACACAGATTCAAAAGTCACTACATTCCGTCAATATACTTCACATAGATCATTGCTTCTGCAACGACATACTGCAGCATGGCTTCGCTGTGGAGAAGTTATTTCCAAAATTGGAAGCATTGTTTCTTACAACTCTTCAGTCGGTGTCCCCTAACGTCATAGGATCATTGGCTTATTCTAGTCTCGAAAAGCTGTCCCTTGCAAAACAAGACATATATGAACCCAGAATGGATGAAGAATATCATCCTTCTCTCGTTGGTGATCCTCGCTCACTGGAACAGGTCTTCTTGAACTCATTTCCAGCGCTTACGGATCTCACATTCAAAGACTTAGTGATTGGAAACAATCGTTGTGAAACGATACTCCTCTCGCTCAAACAACATCAGCACTTGAAAGATATCCGGTATGTTCAGATTAAACAATATTCCCTTCTGTATACAGTACTATAACTCTATTTAACGACTCCAAACTTGGCAATCAGTAGATCCATGAAAGGGGAGATGTATAGCCACTTTCGGATAATGAAATATCAGGAAGTGTAGCGGGAGCGAAGATGAGGGATCTGCGTTGCACTGATACAGAGGCTGTACATGTAACTCGGGCAAGCCGGAATTTTTAAAAAATCTTCTGTGAGGGGGG
>JAPZVO010001572.1:0-16144 GCA_029962745.1 Echinometra lucunter | reverse complement strand
TCATTCTCCATTTACAGAGATTTCTTTTCACTGGCAATAAGTTATACATCACTTTAAAATTGAATTCTCTTAAGTAGTTTTCTTTTACTTTCAGTAAATTCCTTTCAAAACATATTTTCTAAGTTGTATTTATCTTTAAAATATTTTCCCAAAAGAAACAGCTTCGTGTATTTTCCCCTTCCTGCTGCATCAGATGACAATAAAAAATATCTTTAATTTATATCTTATAAGTCCTTAACTGATTTTCCTATTTTTATTTTGGGGACAGTTAGCTGTTAGACATCTTGTTTTCTGTCACTGGATTGTGCAAGCCAAATTTTAGGTATGGCTTGACGTAATTTTACATAATAAAAAATTGCGGATCTCTTACTGTTTCTAAAATTCAATAAAGATTATTTCTTCCACGCTTTTAAAACTTCCGTTCAGAGTCAAAATGTCCTCCAAAAGGACGACTCCACTGTCAAATCATTCACTGCCATTCTTTATAGAAGAAAGGTCTCTTATTGAAAACAATATATTGATTGTGCCATAAAATATTCTTTTCCACAGGGAGTTTCTTGCCTAGTAGCTTTTTATCGACCAAAGTCCAGGCACGATTAATTCGACATAAAGCATAGGTATTTCCCCATCAAACTCGGACTGTACATTGTGCATTTGAAAATCGCTATCACATCAATATCAAATTTAAACCTCCCAAACGATTAATCCAGTAATTTCCAAGGTTTTTCCCACATAGCATTTCTGTTCTCAACCAACCTCCCTAACCACCTTAACCTAAAACTGAAGACTTTCTTTTCCACATCAACCATTTTCAGGCCTCCGTTTGCATAATCTTTAACAACATTCCATCTTCTAACTTTTTGTACTTTTGTTTTCCAAAGAAATTTAAAAAGCCTTTTATCTAATCTTTTTATAATCATAGATGGAACTTGATTAAACATAAGCAAGTGCACCACGTGACTTAATGCCAAACTCTTTAAGATCGTCACTCTACCAAATAGTGTTAAATTTCTCTTTCGCAATTATCTAAAAGCCGTTGCATTTTTTCGAATTTATCTTCCCAATATGCGTTACAAGCCACTTGTTCATTGCTTGAGATCGAAAACCCAAGGTATTTTACCCGGACCGTCTGTCCATGTCAGATCAATGTTTGGCAGTTTCCATCTTTTTTCTTTCCTACCAATCCATAACAATGCAGTTTTCCCTGTTTATTTTTGGACCCGCCACCATGGCCACTCTTCGAAAATCTTTTAATTCGTTTAAAATTTCTTCTAAAGATCTGAACTCGCCAACAAAAAAGTTGTATCATCAGCATATTGTAGCAACTTTAACTCAAAATTTCCACTGGACTCATTAAAATATACACCTTTGATGCGATCACTTTTACGTATCTTGTTAGCAAAAAATTCAGATGCAATAACAAACAGAAGGGCCGAGAGAGGACAGCCTTGTCGTATTCCTCTTTGTTTTTCAAACTGCTCTGTTATCCGACCATTTACCACTACCGAACATACTATTTGTTCATAAAGTACTTCAAACCAATTCCGGAATTCCTCCCCAAAATTTAACTTTTTCAAACGTTTCTTCATGGTACTTAAAACTGGCGGTATACCATCATGGTGACTACATGGGTTTAATCACCAAAAGGCCTATTCAAGAAAGATTTCCTAATGCCTTGTACTTGAGCGACACCTTCTCCCCTTTCGAAACTTTGCCCCGATTAGAAAAATAATAACAATAATAAGACTATAATTATAAAGCATGTAATAAGAATACATTTCTCTATGCGATGGATATCAAAGTTGCCACATAAAAACAACCTTGTTATGTCAATTATTCATGATCCCAGTTCTGATTTAACATAGCAATAGCTGATAAAGGAAAACACAGATGTTATGGATTTTTTTTTTCATACGTCTTTCATGCAATGGAATAGCAGTTCTGCTAAAATGTTTATTGATTAATCACACTTTTCTGTCTAGTTTGCTATTGTTGTCTGTCTAGTTTATTTCCATATTCAATATATAGTAGATGGCCAATTGTAATGTTCAATGGATTGAACATAATCATTAAGAATCCCTGAATAATCATGTTATTTTGTAATGAAAATACACTCAATAAAACGAGAAAGTAAACACTTTTTCAAATTCAGATTTTTTAGAAGACTTTGATAAAAATCAATATATCATATCAAATCAAGGGAAATTTAATGTTTTTTTTATCTAGTAGATAGACATGAAAAGAAACTTTACGCATAAGTGAACACATTCGTTTTTCTCTTCCAAGGTACAAAAGTAAAAATTGCAAAAATTGACAGTTTGCCATTCATTGTAAATGCCCTTCCACAGCAAAGGGAACAAAAGATCAAACTAACATCATGGCCATATTGAGAGACTTGCCTGAAATTACATAAATGAGCCTTTGCGCTCTTCCCATCCCACCCCTCTACCCCCACCCCCCCCCCAAAAAAAAAAGGAAAAGGAAAAGAAAAGAAAAGAGAGAAGCTTTTGTTTTTGTCCAAATTAAATGACATCAGGAGTAGCCACGTGAGTGTTTAAATGAACCAAGTGTGATTTTTGTTCATGACTTCATGAATTTATGAACTTATGAGCCAAATGTAATGGCAGTATACACGTATGGTTACTCAGTGGTGTAACCTGTGGAATTAAGTGCACTGCAATTCCAGGGAAGGCTAATATTGTTTCAAAGCATACCTCAAATTGGGCATTGTCCGTAATCTCCTCGGCATGCTATGCCACTTCGATTGTTCTTTGGTCCATAGTTATATTTGAAACTTTAATCATGCTTTGTTTGTAATTTCCATTGCAATATGACGGTGAATTTCAAGTCGCTTGACTTAGAAAAAAAATGGCTGCATTTTTAAAACTTTTACTTTGGCGATTTAGGACAGTTGAACGAATGTGTTCTCTAATGCTCCAAGCTCATTTTAT
Organism: Echinometra lucunter; assembly: GCA_029962745.1. Taxonomy (NCBI): domain Eukaryota; kingdom Metazoa; phylum Echinodermata; class Echinoidea; order Camarodonta; family Echinometridae; genus Echinometra; species Echinometra lucunter. Next base: position 13,193 of record JAPZVO010001572.1, on the reverse strand, counting down.
GTTTGCGTACCAGGTTGAAAGACAATTAATTTTACTAACTGAAAAATTGATTAAAATCAAATTTGGGACATTTAGTCACTCTTATGTCTACTCTAGACGTCATTTAAAAATTGGACTTAACAGATGCTTCTTCTCTTTTTTTCCTTTATTTTTTTTTATTTTTTTTTCCTCCTTTTTCCCCCTCCAAAGGGATTTTATTGATACATTTTCAACATAACAGTATAATTATACATTTTCAACATAACAATATAAGTAAACTTACAAAGATAACACAAAGTCAATCAGACATATCAAATACATTCAATTTGAGAAACAATAATAATAATCACAAACTGCCGGGAATTATATAAGCTCAGTTAGTTATGTTTTTAAATAAACACCATTTCTTGTCAGATTGATTATATTTTCCATTTATCTGTGCTATATATTTTTCTTGCAAATAATATTGTATAATGGACGATTTACATTTCGCAAAAGAAGGTGGCTTTGCAAATTGTCTATAATTATACAACGTTTGTTTTACTTTAATCAAAATACAAATTAATGCGTTATTATTTGATCCCCTGAATCCAAAAAGTATGTTTTCTTTCGTAAAGTTTACATTAATACTGGTTTTCTGTAAGATCCAACGTTGCAGTTGAGACCATAAACATAAACTTGGCTGGCATTCACAAAACAAATGAATTATACTCTCAGGATAAGATCGACAAAAAGAACATTCTTCTTTATCTACTACTTTAAATTTTAATAAAATGTCATTTGTATATAAGATTCTGTTAAGTAATTTATATTGAAACCACCTTAAATCAACAACAGTGGAGCATTTAAATGGTACTAGAAAATATTCTCGCCAAACATTTTCGTCCAAATTAAAAGATCGTATCCATTTAATCAAACTTTTTTGCTCTGTTCTAAATTCAGCCAATAAAATAGAATATATATGAGAACAACCTTTATCGTATTTTCATATTAGAGATACAATATCTGGCCTTATTGGCTGTTCAACCCTTTGAAATTCTTTATGTCTGCCAAATCCTTCCTTTATTGATCTACAAAGTCCATGATACTGAATAAAATTCGTCGTGATAGTATATTTCTTTTGAAAATCGTTGAAGGATAAACAATTACCATTGTCATCTAAAAGATCATTAACAAAACGCACGCCTTTATCATCCCATTGCTTATAATATACGGGGGAATTATTGATCTCAATAAAGCCGTTTTTCCACAGAGGTTGACAAGAAGGTGTATTACAATAATTCAATAATAAATGATTATAGGCACTACAAACGTCTTTCCAAAAAGGATTTTTCACTGCCAAAGATTGCTTCTGTAAAAAACAATTTCCAAAACAAGCATTAAAAGGAGGGGTTTCTGGCAAGAACGATTCCAACAAAGACAATAAACAGTTATCCATGGTACCATTGTAAATCCTTCGAATCCATGAAACTTTTAACGATTCAGCATGTAAATATATATTAATCATTTTAGCTCCTCCTTCAGAGTATGGTTGTATTAGTTGTTTCCTGCTTATCTTATCTGGTTTTCCTTTCCATACAAAATTATAAAATAGTTTATTAATTTCTGCCATCATACTGTCTGGTGGATTGGGTAAGGACAAAAATAAATAATTCAATTTTGCTACCAGCAAGGATTTGATTACTGTAATTCTACCGAATGCCGTCAATGATCATTTTGCCCATATTATTATCTGAGATTTTATTTCTTTGATTTTTTTATCATAATTCTGTGCTACCATTGCCTGAACATTATTTGAGAAGTCTATTCCTAAATATCTAAAGTTTTCATTAAATGTCCAATTTAGATTTTCTCCCCCACACATTTTATCTTTTCTGTTCTTAAAATTTCCAATCCATACCGCACTGGTCTTTTCTTTATTAACTTTCAAACCAGAGACAACAGCATATTTATCAAGAATTTTGAGAGATTCTTCTAAGTCTTTCTGCGAGCCATTCAGGGTTAAAATGGTATCATCTGCATATTGAAATATTTTATATTGTGAAGTATTTATTTTCCCTCTTTTTTCGAGGGGGGGGGGGTGGAAAGAGATTTAGAGAGGGAAGGCTCATTATTATGCCGTTACATTTTGTAAGTTTAATCTTTTGTTCCCATAGTTAAGTATAAGGGCATTTACACATGAATGACAAACAGCCCAATTTTGCTATTTTTACTGTTGTATCTTGGAAGAGAAAAACGGATATGTTCACTCAAGGGTAAGTTTTTTTTTCTTTATGTTCGCCTACCAGATCAATAGACCATTCAATTTCCTTTAACTTGATGTATGATATATTGGTTTTTATCAAAATCTTCTATGAAAAATCTGAACTTGAAAAAAGGTGTTTGCTTTTTTGTTGTTGTTGAATTTATTTTCAAAAACTTACATCACGTTTTCACGCTTTTTCATGAAAGAAGCACTTTTTTCGCAAAATTTAGGCGTTTCCATGGCAACCGTCATGTTGAACATAACATGATTATGGATAATTAAGATTTTGACTTTGATCAGACTTTTGAAAAGTACATCGTGATCAGAAATTTAGAAAGCTGACTAAACTTTCGTGTTTTTACACATTTGTTTTGTTGTTTTTGTTATTTTCTTTCCTATTTGAATGAAATCCAGTATTCTTTATAAAGCATTTTATCTCATGTTGTTGCAATGTTGTTGCTTCTGTTTATTTGTCGCCATATTCTAGCCGTTTTGTAGCCGTTTTTAACCATTTCCTGGCTATCCTCCATCCTTACTTCCTTGCTCGAAAAAAGAGAGACAAAAAGGATAAAAAAAAAAACGGTTAGTAAACGGAGAGTGGCACATGGTCACATCAGAGCTAGCTAGCTCATTGTGTCTGGGGCAAAACCTCCAAAGGGGAGGGGTGCCATGGAATATATGATGGAAACGTCACTCTAGTACAAGGCATCAAACATCTATCTTACATAGGCCGTTTGGTGTTTATTAAAACCGGTTTCAGCTGATATCCCCCAATCCCGGTACCCATGTTTCCACCATGATGGTATACCGTCAACTTTATGTACCAAGGGTATAGTGGTAATCCCCCGGGCTTTTATTTTTTCTCAAAAGTTTAAAAACATTGCGGGGAGTGTTAGGGTTTTCTCTACCAGTGAATTCTTTATTACAAGGTAGATCTGGCACACTTGACAGAGGCCCCATTGGGGAGGGGGGGGGGGGGGGCGCTTTCGGGGCTATTGGGGGCCTAACCAACAGAAAATTTGTCGGTAATGGCAAATTCCGTGATCTGTAATATCAACATGAAATGCGATACCAGTGATTTTTAATCTGGGTCAGAGGTTTGAAAGAGGGCTCCTATAGCCCATATTTAATACTTGGGCATCTGGCATACACAAAGCATCAGGAAATTTGTCTTACTCTACCATGAGACGTCCTCTGTTTGTATTCCTATAGTTGGCATCTTTTGAAAAAAAAAAAAATCCATGGTATCCATGTTACAAGCACAGCGATTTATGGCATACTGCCCAATTACCGTTGTATATAGTCATAATAATCCTGCTTGTACCAACAGCAGCTATTTCTTCTTTCTTTCTTTCTCTTTTTTTTAAGCGATATAGCTTTCTCGTTTAACTGCATGAGGCTTTATTAGACGTATGACTGCTTATAAGCAGTAGAAAACTTGACTGGCAAAGACCCATTTCCTATTCTCATACATTAGCCTCGGGAAATTGGTGTAAGATGGTAATTTGAATATTCAGTCTGGGTCAAGGCTACATAAAGGGGCCCTCGGACCACTCTTTGGAGGCGTCCATCGGGCAAAAAGCATCGGGAAATTTGTCTTCCATGCCCCATTCGGTAGTTCGGTCTGACCATTTAACATTAATTTTTAGTGATATGTATGTTTAACCTGGGTCAACCATACGAAAAGGGCCATCGGGCCAATCTTTGGGGGCGTCTGCCAGGCACAAAGCAGCAGAAAATTCGTCTGTCATGGGCCATTCCGTAATCTGTGTGATGAGCCGCAAAATCTGCCATGGGTTTCATGTGGTACCTTGTTCGCTTGACCTATAGCCTAAAACTGGCTCTTTCGGGGCGCCTGCTGGGCACAAAGCAGCAGAAAAATTGTCTGTCATGGACCATTTCGTGTTCTGGGCACTTCAAAATTTATCTAAAACTGGTTTCAAGTGGTATCTCATTCGTATGACCGGCATCCTCTATTAGAGGCCCTTTGTGGCGTCTGCCGGGCATGTAGGAGCAGAAAAATTGTCTGTCATGGGCCATTCTGTATTCAGGTTAATATGCCGCAAAATCTGCCGTGCATGGGTTTCATGTTGTACCTCGTTCGCCAGAGGCGTCGATCCATTTTTCGGATTGGGGGGCAAGACGACCAAGCGCAGATGAACCCACGGCTACTGATCGTATAAATATGTATATACGTATTTGTATGCACACACCCTCACATATATGTATGTGTATATATACATATATATATATATATATATATGTGAGACAATTGAGAAAATAATAGCGTAGCATGAATCATGCTACGCTATTATTCTCTCAATTGTCTCACATGTATTTATTTCCATGAGAGTTGCCAAAGCTGTTGTATATGTTACCTGATCACTAAATGTTAATTATTCCAGCATATACAAGTATCCCAAAGCATTCACTCGGATCCAGCTGAGGTGTGCGGCAGGTCATTGTTCGAAACTCATCTGCCACCAACAAAGGAATTAATTAGTGAGGGTTGAAGATTTGTCAAATCTGTCGGTTAAGCGAATTTGGAGTCGCCGAAACCACTGGCCCGTCTCCGTGGTCTAGTGGTTAAGGCATTGGCGTTCATAGCCAAAGGCCCGGGTTCGATTCCCGGCGGAGACATTTTTTTCAACCTTTGCAAAAATTTCCAAAATGGTAGGACAGCTCTGGGGAACTTTGATTCATGCTACGCTATTATTCTCTAAATTGTCTCACATGTATTTATTTCCATGAGAGTTGCCAAAGCTGTTGTATATGTTACCTGATCACAATATATATATATATATATATATATATATATATATATATACATATATATACACATATACATATATATATATATATATATATATATATATATATATACATATATATATATATATATATAAATAACATATGCCTGTATCAACGTGAAGCATTTTCAATTTGGGGAAATTACACAACTTGCCATGTGAACCATCCTGCTTTTTTTTTTTCAATTTTGCGAGCGAACGAAGCGAGCGAGTAAAAAAAATAACACATTTCTTGTTATGAGAGAAGGGTTTGGTTATCATATAGGCATAAATGATACCTAATATATATGTATATGGTTACCTCGCTGCCAAATATGAACTCTATTTTGTCACATCGCTGATCCATTATTACGAGCGAGCGAAGCGAGCGAGGAAGCACACACTGTTTTTCAAGGTAGATGTAGTAAACCCTTCGGCAAATTACACTGTGAGCCAATGAAACATCTACAATATCTATTCGGTCTCATCTCACCGAATTCGTTTGCTTTTCAAAACCATTAATATCAAACGAGCGAGCGCAGCGAGCGAGGAAAAATATACCCTTTTCCATATGATAGAAGTGTTATTTCGTCATCATAATAATGTGATAAAAATGTGATATGCGCTATACAAGAACGGAATATATTATCATTATCATCAGAATACACTATAAACCTGTCATGCCTGTATGATATCTAAATAATACATCCGATCACCTGTGTGCCGAATATGACACTGTTTTAGCTACCTCGCTTGCAGTGCGAATCCATTCTGTTTCTACCATAGCGAGCAAAGTCAACGACCGATCCCGGCAAAATTATATGGATTCGTCCCAAAATCTTTGTCAACCACCTTGCTGCCCAAATATAATGTTATTTTGGAATCTCGCTGCTATGATAAGCTACTTGCTGCCCGAAATCATCTTGTATATAGCTTTTACCAGCGAGAGTAGCGAGCGAGTTAATGAAAAATATGTTTTTGTTTTGCGTTCTTTTCATCCAGGCCGTTATCTCCTGAAAGTTTATCTATTTTTAGGTCAACTGGCCGCCCGATTTTTAGGAGTGATATATTGTTTGGTTATGTTACTTCCTATGAGTAGAAGAATAGTATAACATTAGATAGAAACACAAGAATCAAACCGATTTCCTTTCGTAAGAATAGTAATTATCATCGGCAGTGGTTAAGATACTTAAATGCGAGCGAACGCTTCCCAGTGTCCCATTTTCTTTCTTTTTCCTTGTTTTACGCTTTCATTTCACTTCCTTCTTTCCCTTTCCTTTCTTTTTTTTTTTTCTATCTTCTTTTTTTCTTTTTTTCTTTTTTTTTGTTGCGAAATTATTGGGGGGGGGGGGGGCAAAATGATATATTTGCCCCCAAAAATTGTCTTGGGGGCGGGGGGCAACTGCACCCCTGCCCCCCCCCCCGGATCGACGCCTCTGTCGTTCGCATGATCAAACCCATTTTGGGGCCCCTTTTGAAAGGCCCCAGGGGCTACATGCGGCAGAGGTTTAACGGCAGACGCCCTGATTGCTATATGCGGCTCTATACGGCTCTTTCCATGACGGTTAATAATAACCCGTATATATGTCATCGCCCTGAAACAATTAAAATATGCAGTAAATATCGTAACAAAAATACAGTGAAAAACAAAACAATTTGAAAATAAAGGAAAACAAAACAAAAACAATACAAAATATACGCTTAACAATTTAAACAAAATGAAAGGGAAAGGGGGATGGGGAGAAAAATATGTAGCATGATAATTAACTGTGATGATCGATAACTATTCGGTAATAACATCTTATATTGTTAACTAAAGGAAGATATGAATTGCGATTTTTTTTCATGGGGAATCATGTTCCAATGTTTGGGACCTAGGTAACTTATTGACTTAGCTTCAAAACTTGACTTGACGGACCATAAATGATTTTTTTTTTTGAAGATCTAGTATTATAATCATGATCTTGACTGTTATATTGAAGAGATCTGAAGGGGGGGGGGGGGGGGGTAATAACCCATTCTTATATTTATACATAAAAGTTGCTATTTCTTGTTTATTTGTATCATTTATGTTAAAGAATGATAATTTCTTTAAAATAGGTGCAAGTAGTGGGAATCTTTAACTATTCTTAAACATCTCTTTTGAATTTTAGATAATGTGTCTAATTCAGTTTGTGTTGCATTTGTAGACCATACAATATTACAATATATTTCAAATATGGAAAAATAATGGAATGGTATAAGGTTATTAGATTTTCTGCTAACGAACTACATGTATATTTCAGTTTATTCATTAAGCCAGTATTTCTACTGATCTTACGTATGAAATATGGTCCTTAAATCCCAAGAAATTATTCATATTACACCAAAAAGCATGTTGGTCTGTATTGAAATAGAGGGTTGGAAATCTTACATAAACCTGTTCAGTATGTGAAATAATTGCACTAAACCCACTGACTAAGTTTCACTGAAATTTGAACAGTGTACAAAAAGTTATAAGCTAATATAATTATATCACTTTAAAAAGTACAATTATGACAATAGAAACCTTAAAACCTGAATAAGTATATTTTTTGTCATCTTGGAAACCATCTTGATTTTACCTATGAGATGCCGTTTTTCTTGTTAACATGTTGAATATCTTAGAGTACATTGTAAAGAAAATTCTAAAAAAAAGTTGATTTCGATTAGCCATAGCCGGGAATCACGAATATCCCTCTTAGATACCGTACTGAATTATGTCCCCGACGAGTCCCCGGCTAATCTGATCCGAGTGGCAAAATGTGGCTTTGCCATGCCAATGCTACATCCCATTGTTGTTGGTGTGAGGGAGTTGCAGTATTCTAGGCTATTCCTACAGCATTTTGTTAGGTTTAGGCCTGTAGACCGATATATTCGTATTTGGCAAATTTTGACATATTTTCATTCAAAGATCAAGAAAATACAGAAATTGATAAGAAAATAATTTGTCTTGACTATAATATACCTATATCACCATTTGAAAACCGTTTATCTGTTTTTGTATATAAACTCTTCAATGTGTTCTCATATTCTACAGCTCTCCCTACGGAACCGTTTCCAACCATCCCAGAATGCATCGGAAAAGATGTGAACTCTGGTGTTTGTACCCTTACCGTCAACGCAACATCAAACATCACCTGCCTTGTGAGGGGATACTATCCAGACATCGACCTCTTCTTTCTGCATGGATCTGAAAAAGTGACACCCACTCAATACGAAGAATGGGAAAACGCAGATGGGACAAAAAATAAGAATATACGAGTTCAGGTCAGGATTAGCAACGAACCTTACGAATGTGTCGCCTCGAGTTTGCCGGGAATAGTTGGAAACAGATCCCTTTCGGTCACTGTGCGTGCCAAAGTCAGTCCTCCAACCCCTTCTCAGGGTCTCCATGCTGCTGCAATCGTTGTCAGTAAGTTTCTACAGATTTATAACCTGTTTGCAACAACAGCATAAGTAGAGGATTAAAACTTAATTTCGTTTTAATTACAAACGTGTGTGTAGGCCTACATTTTATATCTATATTTTTGACTTTTTGTCTTGTATATGATGAAGAGCTGCGCATGCCATATTTAAAATAAATTTCAAATACTTCATTTCTATATATAAAAAGAGGAATGTTAGCATAAAGAGAATTAATTACATGAATGACGTTTGAATTTATATGTAAATCATTCATTTGTCAGGTCTCCATATTACCTAGGGGGCAAAACCCCATTTTCAGGGTTTTTGAGACACGGAATGCTGTAAAAGGTTGTTGGGTGTCAATGTGTTCAGGAGATCAACTTCCAGGTGGACTACCTTGAAATTACGCTGCTGAAAAGAAATGGCGGCCATTTTTCCAAAATGGCTGCCCTGTAAACTAATATTGGACACTTTTGAACATAAGATTTTGATATAGCATCTATTTTTCACGTATGATACATCATATTAAAGAGTATTAAATTCCCTACACAGTGATGTCACTTTTGATGGGTTCGAGGATGATTTGCATAACTTTTTTGACTCAAATATCCGAAATTTTACCATTTTTACCCGAAATCTTAATTGCACCAAAATACATATTTCGGCCTATTTCAATAGTCCTGATGACTAATAATTTCTATCTTTCTTAAAAATTGTCCATATCTGTGGTCAAAATCATATGCAAGTTTCAACTTCATCACTTATCTAACAAAAAAGTTGTAGGACTCTGAAGTTAACACTGTGATATTGACTAATGGCACAGAAATTGGTTGCTAAGGGCTGCCTGCTCCCTAGCAACGTTGGCATCTTGCTATGTCTAGTGATCGCTATTTCCATGCAGCTTAATGATAAGATATGTGCTGTCTATTGTTGTAGTTTGATCGTATTTCATTCATTTATGAATCTTAATTAGTTCCCAATGCTATAAAAACAATTGCGCATGTAGCAACTGATGTACAGATAGAAACTAGTGCAGGCTATTGGTGTATTTGGTGTATATAGAATGAGTCCTTTCTGATGGTGATAGTCATGATTTGCAATCCAACTCTTAGAAATTACAATTCAAGGTTTGGTCGCCGCCTTCTGTTACATCTCCACTCCTCTCCATCCCGCCTCACCCCCCCCCCTCCATTCGGCATTTAAAGAGACTGGTACAATGCCTTTTAGTAATGGAAAATGATCAAAGGATTAAAAAGGCCTGACAATTTTTTATTCACAGTCAAATGGTTATCTGAAAAGAAATCTGTCAGTGTCTTGCCAGTACTAAGGCAGGTATCCATAGAGTAGTAAAAGATAATTGGTAGAGGAGAACGAGAGGAAACCTTGCAAACATTGATTGATTGATTAGGTCACTGTGGTTTCCAATAACTGCATATTCATGCTAAGAAAACTTTTAAGAATCTTTCCACTTCTTTTATTCCCTCTTGTATAAAAAATTGTATTTGAAAGCAACTACAAAAAACAACAAACCAAACAATACAAATAAAACCCAATGTGACTTTCAACCAACCGGGACAGAGTATCAAGGACTTGCGTTTACCATGTTCATCAAGTTTACAGTATAGCTTGATTTTGATGGAACTCTTTTGTGTAAGTGGACCCTTGACAATCAATTTTTAAAGGATCTTTTGAATGCACGCAAAGAAGACACTAAAAATGAAAAACAGGAGAGTATTAAATGGGGCCATTAATTCATAAACTTGCAGACTTTCACACAAGTCACAAGAAAAACTCTGAAGATGAAGATCTATCTGCCTGCTACAAAAAAACATTGTCTCGGTTTAACACAGGCAGAGTTTTAGGTCACGCTTTAACAAATGAGAAACTTGATTATCTGATTACTTCTTTAAACTGCCAGGATGAGGATGTGTAACTTCTTCAATATGATCAGTCGTCCCCAATAGCTTCCTAGTTTCACCATCCTTAGTGCCTCAATTTGCATGGCCAGAATTCAAATTTGTACAGTTGTATTAAAACTATTTTATAAGAATAATTGGATGGGGTTAAACTCTAATAATATGGGAGCAAAAAAAAAAAATTGTTGAGCTAGGGAAAGATTTCTTCCTTGAATGCTCTCATAATTTTCAAAGCCAATAAGGCATAAGCAGTACTGTGATGTTTTTATTATGATTTTAATCAATTTCTCGCTTTAAAATAAAAATAAAATGGGCAGGATCATGGCTATTGAGGAAGGAGGGGGGGGGGGGACTAGGAGTTCTGATCCCAAAATAGAAGCTTCGCTAGATATGTGTGCGGAGGTGTCACAGCCAAGGATGAAAAAAGGGCAAATTTGACATTTTCATATCTATCTGCATGGGATGTTATCAATTCTATGCAGCGTTGTTTGCATGTTCTTTCTGTTCGTATATTTGTTTTTATCTCTTCCTGCAGGTATGGAAAAAAATCCAGTGACCTTTTATTTTATTTATTTATTTTAATTTTATTTATTTATTTAGTATTTTTGCTTAGAAAACAATCATTTCAGCTATATAGTAAGACATTTCACAACTCAAAAGAAAATAACGACGTTAATATCTCTTCTGAGTCAAAGTCAACTGATCTTTAGTACCTATATTTTTATTGTTTGATAGCCATTGCAAATATATTTGGACCATATAGCATACTAGTACACATAGTTACCTGTATTGGTGAAACTGTAGTAAGGTTAGCTTCTGGGCAAAAAGTATTGGGCGGAAAATCCTTATTTGTAGATATCTATTTTCTTCCCATCAATTTTCATAAAACAATAGTTTGGCAACTTTTGGGGGGGAATGGGGCTCGAATCTCGAAATGGGCATGAGGGAGTGGGTGTGCGGGATAAGGAATGAGTTCTGAACCCTACACGCTCAGAAAGTTGGTTAAGATCATTGCCGGTTGCTTATGATCCTGTCAATTTTTTCGTAAAAAGAAATGTACAGTATGAAACGTAAGTGATTTTTTTCTAAACCAACGTTTGGTTGGTTCATGACAAGAACCTACCAAATATTCATCTAGAAAAATTCTTATTATTATAGAATAGATCTTCAACCAATCTAAAAAAAAAAACTTTCTTAGAGGGTATGTTTTTTAAAAAAAAATCTTGGTTAGCACTTGCATGCATGTCTTATTGTATTTCGCCGATGATCCTAATTGGTTTCCTTGACAATACTATAAATTTAAGGCTAAATGATATGACAAGGGGGAGTGAAAGAGGGGGGAGCAAGAAGGGTAAGGAATGGGCAGATATGCTAACTATTAATGAGTTGTAGAGACTCTTTCATTTGTTTGTCAATAATTCTCCATTATAACAAAGGTAATGGACCAAATTCTTTCGCTTTTTAGCTTTTATGTGTGGGGGGGGGGGGGGGGAGGGAGGGGGAGAGTATGGACACATTAAGATATTAGGATGTGGTGTGGAGCAACATCTGAACAATTTCTTCATGTGATAAAGTCATAGTGTCCTTGTTCTTAATGCATTATTGGACCGATAATCTAGATTTTTATAATAAACTGGCCAGCAAAAGAAAGTACCCACTTCTTTCAAAGGCTGCACACAAAAATTCACCCCATAGAAATAAACAATTTTGTACGCAGGTATGGTGCAATATCCATTAGTAATCACATACCCAACAGAAAGTGATTATCTTTATTACAAAGAAATAAAATGACATGTACAGCATCTTGGTCACCGAATCAAAAGTCACAAAATGTAACAGAATGAGCCGTCCAGGTTTTACACAAAAGTCAATGTCAAAGGATGAAATAAACCAGACACAAACAACAATGTTCAATAATGTGTATGTCCTCCTCGTGCCTGGACACATTCCAGGCATCTCTGACGCATGCTTTGGACAAGTTGTCTGGCGTAGTCCTGGGGAAGTTCTGTCCATTCCTCCTGCAGAGCTTGGATCAAGCTCCTACCAATCGGCAAACATTGATCCAAGCTCTGCAGGAGGAATGGACAGAACTTCCCCAGGACTACGCCAGACAACTTGTCCAAAGCATGCGTCAGAGATGCCTGGAATGTGTCCAGGCACGAGGAGGACATACACATTATTGAACATTGTTGTTTGTGTCTGGTTTATTTCATCCTTTGACATTGACTTTTGTGTAAAACCTGGACGGCTCATTCTGTTACATTTTGTGACTTTTGATTCAGTGACCAAGATGCTGTACATGTCATTTTATTTCTTTGTAATAAAGATAATCACTTCCTGTTGGGTATGTGATTACTAATGGATATTGCACCATACCTGTGTACAAAATTGTTTATTTCTATGGGGTGAATTTTTGTGTGCAGCCTTTGAAAGAAGTGGGTACTTTCTTTTGCTGGCCAGTTTAGTTCATGAACACACGACATACATGTAGATTGCTAGGCACAGACAACAGCAACAACTTATTAGGATGGATGAGCGAAGGGGGCCTAAACATGGCGCAAGAGGGGGTGAACGAACCGCACAATTTATAATTTTTATGAGTTGGAATGTAAATCATAAATCATGAATACCACTTTAAGAAAGGACTCGTTCCCTGTATCATTGGCCCAATGCTGTGCTAGTTTCCATCTCTGCACCATCAGTTTCTAGGCGCAGTCGCTTTTTATAGTGCTCATTGGGAACCAATGAAGATTCATACATGAATGAAATTTGATCAAACTGCATCATTAAACATCACATATCTTATCGGCTGCATGGAAATAGTAATTACTGGTGGAA